>PVHY01005199.1:0-85280 GCA_004024945.1 Uropsilus gracilis | reverse complement strand
AGAGAGAGAGAGAGAGAGAGAGAGAGAGAGAGAGAGAGAGAGAGAGAGAGAGAAAGAAAGAGAAGAGAATGAATGAATGAATTTTGGAGAGAGGAGAGATGAGAATAACTGGCCCATAGCCTGAGTGACCAGGCTGGGCAGAAGCCTCCTGGAAGAGTGAGCTGGTGGTGGCAAGAAGCCATGGTGACCAGTAGAAAAGTAGCTGGTGTGGAGAGTTTGGCACCACAGCAAGGTGACATAGTGAGGGGGTACCTGGAGATGGTCAAGGATTTGGAAAGCTGATTTGTACATCAGCAATTGTGGAAGTAGTTTGAAGAGCCGTGGAGAAGCAGAGCAGCTTGGAACACTGGAGAAGAAGAAAAGAGACTGGAGAAAGACTGTACTTGGCAGAGTCCCTGCCTCAGGTTTGGAGGTGCAAAAGGGCACCATTTTGGACATGTGTCTTTGGGAATTTTGGGACTGAAAACGGTGACTGGGTAAGATAACTGGTCACTTATGGCTTTAAGGGCTTTTTGTTTTCCCTGTTAATATTCCATTGTAAATAAACCCTGTTGTTAAAGTGTTTTGTTGACAACTACTTTGTGTGGGTGGTATGAACCTGAAGGAAACTGGGTGACAGAAGCTGCATTTTAAATGTGGCTTGTTGGTAGTTGAAGTTTTTGCTCTATTTTGACCTGATTTTAGTACCATTCCAAGGCTGAGAAGCCAGTGCAACTTCTTCACAGGTCCCACTTACCTCCTCCAGGTCTCCTTGATCTCCCCTTCTTTCTTCTCCTTCTTCTCTTGTCTCCAGCTTCTCTCCTCCCTGCTCAGCTCCACTCTTCCTTGGGTGTGACAGGGCACCTGAAACCTCCCCTTTCCCTGGAGACCACTCTCCTATACCTGCATCCAACAGCCATTTCACAACCAAATATCATTAAACTGGGTCTTGAGCTAATCTCTAGAGGCAGGGAGTTTTTTTAGGTCTGTTCTTGGTCATGTGGTTTAGTTTTATCTTTTGGATCTGTCATAGTTTTATTCAGCAGATTAGAATTAGTTGAATTGAGCTTTTTTTTTTTTTTTTTTTTTTTTTTTTTTTTTTTTTTTTTTTTTTTTTTTTTTTTTTTTTTTTTTTTTTTTTTTTTTTTTTTTTTTTTTTTTTTAAGAGTATGGTGGTCTGGTTCTGAGCCTTCCACCTCATGAACATGATTCCAGTGCATGTCCCTCTTGGAACAATTGCAGCTTCCACTAAATACAGTGTCACACAAGAGCCTGCCTCCACATTTGCCTATCTCTGGATCCAGTGAGACACAACTGCTGTTTCAGTCCCAGTAGTCGGGTGTTACTTTGTTTCTGATCTTCAGAAATATTTGTCTTATGTTGGAGCCCTATGTTGGAGCCCAGTGATGACACTTTAATTTTCTGGTTTTATATTTTGTCTGTCATTGTTTTACTTATAGAGGGAAGTAAGTGGCTTTGAGAAGGAATTGTTTCCCATATTAACTAGAATGTGTTCTCCAAAGTAGTATATTTAAAGTACTTATTTCAGAATATTGCATTTAAAGGTGTTATAAACTATGTTATTTAGTGAGAATATGTTCAGTGAGAGAGCCTTCTTCTTTTTCTTATTCACAAATTAAACCTCCAATTAAAGTGTAGAAAAAAGTTATACTCTTTTAGTTCTATCTTCTGGTTATCTGGTAAGTCATAATAATAGGAACCCCAACTCATATCAATTGATATAATTGCATGAATTATTAACAGTGCATATTTTATCACTTCACAGTTTCCTTGCTGGCATTCTTTTGCATAAAAATGTAGTTATTTTTTGAAACATTGAGAGTAAGTACTGAAAACTTTATTTTTCTAATCCTTCAACTAGTATAGAGGTAAGTACATAAAGTTTTAAAATATTTTTATGTTAGCCATATCTTTTCATAGGTAGGAATTACTTTATCATTTTATTTTAACTTTTTATTTACAGTTGAAGAAACTCATGCTTGCATAAATTGTCATAAACATATACTGATAAGAGCAGACAGAAGTTGTCTTATTTCCATGACTGAATTTGGTGTTCTTTAATATAAAATTAGGACATATCCTTGTGTGCCACACTACACACAGTGAAATGTATAGATAATAAGTTACTCAAAAATTATTAGGATTTTAGGAGCTCAGAAAATTTAAGAAGATAGTCATTAAAAATACCATTGTTAATGTTACTTATGCTTCTATCATTATGCATTCACAAAGCATGTAAGCTAGAAATGGAACTTAATATTTAGAAGACATCTATTGAATGACCCTTTGCTTTTAAGTTGTTTATTTTTTATATATTATTCACTTGTACTCCAAATCTATTTGATATCAACTTAATCATTTGTAAACTTTAGAAATGCAAATGTATATCTTTTTGTCAACAATGAAAACTTAACAGTGACTGAATTTATTTTCCCACTGTAAACAGATGGAATATGGAACAAAATGAATTAAAAATGTCTTCAAAACATTGAATAATGGTAGCAGAAGACCATGATTCCTGACCGAAAGAAAACAAAGTTGGAACATTACTATAGTCCAAATTTATATTACCTGGAAGCAATTTTCTGGCCACATAGGAAGGGAACCAAACCACTGACCTACTGATCTTTCTCAGTTGAGAAAAAATGGAAAATTCCCAACTTTATAACATACTGTTAATGAAACTGCCCAGTCTTTGTCTGAGAGGAAAATATCTTTATTATAATGATCAAGAAAAAAATTGTCTTTTTTTCTGAGGGAGACATCATCTCTGTGTTCCAGATTTGTTTACTATACAAACACTTGAAAAGATGGACTAGAACAAAAGGTGATGCTCAAAAATGAAGAAATGCCATGAATAATCTCTCAATATCCAGGACAGAATAGATACTAAAACATTTGGTTCACAGTACCTCAGTAAACAATTTCCTGTATTTTTACAGCTTCTACACAAGTACACAGTTTCTTTACTATGGAATACTTCATCTGAAAAAAGTCATTCAATGAATGTGATGTATATTTTATGTTTACATAAAAGGTAGTAAAATAATTTCATTAATAATTGTATATAAATTAGGTACTAAGAAAAACAATTACTGGATTCTACTTGTGGTTGTTTCTATTTTCAGTGAAAATTTAAAAATGATAATATGGTAACTGTTGCAGAATAACCAAATACAGGCTTAAAAGTTTCCAGGAAAACATGTATGTCAAATGTAATTTACAAATAATTTAAATATTTTTATTATAATCTCAATAAATAATTGCATAAGGAATATACTAAAATTATATTGAATCTCTTTTATCTTACTAATTAAGATAGATTTCCATGATGAAAATTATGATAACCTACAAGTCTGGCTTTACAGATTTAAAGTTTTAACAAATTATACAATGAAGATTTTTGTTATGCTCAAATTACTGATTGATGGTTACTAGTCAATTAGTTAAAATCACATTCATTATGTTTTTACAACTAACATAGCATGAAATTATGTAAGTACACACTATTCTAGGTCAAGCATGAGACCGAATGAGGCAATTTTAAAGAAGTGAAAATAACAATGGATTTGCAAACAGAAATTCACAAAAATTTAAATATGATTTTAATTTTTGTTATTGCAGAATTAATTGTTTAAAACTTTATAGATCTTTCTTTGCCTAATTTCATGTTCACAGAACATGTACAAGTTAGAATATATATTCTCTTTTTAACAGATAATAGACTCTATGAGATATTATGATTGAATGTAAATTATGTAAATTGTCAGAAACAGGATTTGAACACATGTTATTTGACTTCAATAACCATGCTCTTTCCCATATACCAGTCTGTCTTCTTGTATGTGAATAGTTTAGAACAAGTATCAGCAAACCAGATCAATCGGTCAAAACTAGCACACCAACAGTTTTTGTAAATGAAGGTTTATAACACAGATTCATTCATTTGGGGATTGTTTGTAGCTACTTTTGCACCACAATGGCAGAATTGAGTCATTTTGATGAGACCATACGGCATGCAAAACCTAACATATTTGCTGGTTTGTTCTTAGTGAAAGGGAAAATTAGTTTACTAACCCCTGATTTAGAATATTTGGTCACATAATTATAAACCCATTTCTATGTAAGTGTAGCTCTTAAAGGATGACTGTGCATCAAATTTTCTTTCATTTTTCCTTAGGGCAAAAAAGTAATAGGAAGTTATTTTGTAGAGAAAAATCCTTGTGCATTTCATTGGGAATTTATGCATAAAATGCTGAATCCTTAGAGAGCTGAGCAACAGTCACCTTTATACAAAATGATGTGTGTTGGAATCCAAAACTGGCATAAGTCTAAGGAAATTAATTTCTATTTTATTTTTCTTTTAAAAAACATTTCTTAATGATTACATACATCTGTATATATTTTTTCTTACACCATTGTATAACAAAATTCTCCCACCACTGCATCACCTGTGAACTGTCATCATTACCCCCTTTTATATAGTGGTATGTTTTTGTAAAAGAAATATGCTGGTGTGTCTTTTAAAAAAATAACCATGAAGCTGTCTCAAAAACAGACTTTCCTGGGATTACTAAGGAATAGTATTATTTTATTAGGATGACAAATCTCCAAGAAAGTCTGTAAATATGCTTGGTACCTAAATATTTGTAGCTAATATGTGTACTCTTACTGAGTGTACAAAATATGTGCTAAAACTAAATTATCATCAGCTTATAAACTTTGGTGTTCAAAAACTTTAGTACTCTCCTTTCCCCTCCCCAGAGTAATGAGAAAACTAAAAGGATAATATAAACCCTTACCAGTGTATTTTGTACTAAAGGAACTTAACCCCAAATTAATTAAAATGGCACATCAAATCAAAAAGTAATTAAATGAGTTGTCATAGTTATGCTCCTCTTAGCTCTCTATCAAAGTGAAATTAAATGAAGATGCTGGAATTCCTTAGACCTCTAAAAGAAAAGGACAAACTTAGAAAACCTTTAAATAATCCTCCACATGGCTTTGGTAGTGGGCATGGTGTGATAACATGCATCTGAAAAGGTATGAATTTATATTCCTAAACAGATGTGGTATTATAAAGCACTGCTACTTCAATTAAAAATACAAAAAATAATGTATATATTCAAATAAAAGATGAAATGCACACATTTCGTTCTAAATAGTATCATTCTTTTTTATTATCATTTTCAGTGAATTAAGAGCTATAATTGCAAGCTCTTTTTGTTAAACATTCCTTCATTAATTCTTTTATTTATATATAAAACACCTAAGTATGACAGGAACTGGGTAATTCAGAAAAGTTATAGCTAAAAATCATTGAAGAAATTATGACTTCTTCAACTTTATTGGTATTGTACTTCTTAGTTTTATTTGTAGATTTATTTTATTTGTAGTTTTATTTCTAATCCAGAAAGGATTAGATTTTTATATATAATATAGTAGCTGGGAAAATGAGATAATATCTGGAGGATAGATGATTTCCTGGAGTTAGAATTCACTCTGTCTTAGGCAGAGAAGATTGAGAAAAGAGATTTGAACAGTTGCATTGTTGAGTGGATTTTAAGGGAACATTTGCTAGCAGATTTCTTTTTACAAACTTTACCATGTTAGTAGTATTGCTCTTAATAAATCAATAATGCTTCTGAGTCAGACTTTTACTGAGATATGTTATCATGGAGAGAAGTGTCTTGATGCCACAACAGAAGTGTTTAATTACAATCTATAATAAATGCAAAGAGGATGAACAACAGAGTACTGTGACAACATAATTTAAATTATGTGATCATAAAATGTAAGTTTCTCTGAATGTTGAGTAAGAATTATTTAAGATGGAAGGAGTGCAGGAAGTATCATTGGTGTTGTCAGTAAGAGTTGTTTTGTTATAATGACAAAGGTAGAAACCAGAATGAAAGTAAATCTCTGCTCAGTGTGGGTTTAGGAGATAAAGTAGTATGTATAGAAATTCCTTCCAAAGGATTTGCCTTGAAAAAGTGCATATGTAAGGGAAATCAAGGAGTGATTTTTTTTCTCTCTTATGAGAGCTATACAATGGTATTTGAGTATTGATACATAAGAAATATAATGAGAGGAAATGAGAGGTAGGACACTGTAAATATGAAAAAATAGGATCTATAATAAATGAGAGTAATAATCTTATAGGAGAAGAGAAATCCTAACCCTCACACCCAATATAACAAGAGTGAAAGAAGGATTAATGCAGATTTAGTATATCATCATGGGGGTGGTGATGCAATGAGTCTATTTTGTTCATTGATTTCAAGATTATTTACTAAGTAATTGAGGTCATTTCCAAATGGTGAGATGAAAAGACGAGGGATGTGGGAGGTTTGATTAATATTTAAAAAGTCATTGCTATGATTATTTTACTAATTGTATTGAATATTTAAATATTTTAAATATTTTTAAAAAGAGACAATATTTAAAAAGTCATTGCTATGATTATTTTACTAATTGTATTGAAAATTAGTAAGATTGATGAGCAATGTTTACTATCCAGTTAATACTAGTAATCATGAGTTTTCAATAGTGTCAATATGTGTGAATTTGTTCAGTGAGTCTGAACTGCTAGGATGCAAGTTTAAAGGAAATCACTAGGATTGTAATGACCATTTGAGGATAGAGTAAGAAGGGTAGAAATTGAAGATACCAGTAATGATTCTAATGACTCCCTTTGGAATTTAATCAGGATAAGAAGTTGAAACACCTTAGTCTTATGGATAGGGTGGAATATTCAGCTCTCAGTAGGAGTTATAACTGTGAAAGTTGCTTAAGTTAGTTGAAAAATGGGAGAGTGGGTCAAAAAAAGGTGTAATGGTTATTGTGTGTCAACTTTATGGGGCAATGGGATGCCCAGAGAGTTGTTAAACATTGTTTCTGGGTGTAACTGTGAGTGTGTTTCTGGAAGAGATTAGAATTTTATTCTATAGACTCCAAAATTTTAGTCCAAAGACTCCATTCATTTCATCATCACCAAAGTAAGTTGGTATAATTCAATTTGTTGAGGGCTCAAGTAGATAATGGTGCAAGTTCCCAATCAATCTTCTTGAGTTGGGGCATCTCTTCTATACACTGGTGCTGCTTCAGATATTGAAGTTCTTTATGGTAGGATCTTTAGAATTGGGGCATATACCAATAACCCTTCCCTTCTAGGACTTTTGGCCTCAGAGGAACTGCTGGATCTCATAGTTCTCAGATCTTTGGACTTGGACTGAATTTTACTACAACTCTTCTTTTTTTCTAACTTCCAGACAAGAGATTATGCCTCCCATACTAGGGTAAGAAGTGTCTACTTTAAACCTAAAGAGACTTAATCTGAGATATGGTAATGTAAAACCTCAAACTTTAGTTTTCTACCCTAGTAGAAACCAAGACATGAGGAGGGCAGAGATCAGAGAATTGCGCCTGGGAGGAGGAGGGCCATTCAAAATCCTCATCTTTTCTAGACAAATCCTTGTCAGTCATCCCCAAAAAGAAGCTGACACATACCCTGATGGTCACAGAGGTCTGCTATAGGATGACCGTGGCCTAGGAGTGAACTTGACTCTTGAACAACACAAGTTAGACTTGAGAGGGTCCATAATAGATGGCTTTGGATAGAATAGAACTGAATCTCAGTCTCAGTGCATTATTCATGTCCAGATTTGGCTGTACATGGGTACATATCATCTCATGTACATGTGTGACAAGTTGTTTTAATCCCATGTTAAAATGCTGGCTGGTACATAGCTGAATGGGGCACACAAAATGTACATTATTTAAGATATGATGCATTCCTCTTTTCATGTATCTACATTTTTCTATGGTTAATAAATTCCATATTTAGAGTGAACTTTCAGTTATTCTGTAACAAATTTTAGATATATGCTTCCAGTCTCATGCCAAGCAGTAGACCACCTTCCCTTTTTGTCAACAGATCTGTTTTCAGAATATTAAATGATTATATTAGACTACATGTTAAATATTGAATGTTGACTTACTATACATTGACATTTAGGACAAGCATTTTAATTCATGATCTTCAAGTTTGAATGATGTTAAATGTTCTGTGATTTTAAAACATCTGCAAATGAATTCCTAAATTTCTCCAGAAACATGTAAATGAGAGTTGACTATTCCATTTACAATGTAACTCTTTTTTTCTACAGCTTAAATTGTCATTTCTGAATGCCCAACTCTTATAGGGAATAATGGCATCTTCTGTAGTCACAGTTTTAAAAGAAATGCTCTAACCGGCAACAAGTCTCTCAGGACACAGGAGGTATAACATATTAGCCAGTGTGTGTCCTTTATTTCTCTAGGCCAATTAGTTCTTCACATGCAGTCATGTCAGAGACTAGCAGTCAGCATGCGATGTCAGGCTAGTGTGCTCAGACTCCTTTTTGCCCATAAATAAATAACCTGCTCCTGATTCTTCACAGTCCCAAGCAGTCTGATTTTAACATTTTGGCTTTCATTTTTGTGTCAGATAAAACAAGAAACCGTATAACAGTCACAAATTGAATGCAAGAAGAGAAGAGCAGTATAATTAAAAAAAAAAAATTGAAGAACCTAAAGTCAAAAAACCCAACACACCAAAAAATAACCCAAACAAATAATTTGCTTTAGTTGAATGTGAGTATTGATTTCAGAGGAGTTGATAACTGTATTTTATGGTAAGTTACCAAAATAGCATTTTGCTAAAGTTGGGAATGGAAACTCACAGTATTAGTACAAATTTAAATTTCAGAAACCAGTTCAGACTTCAAAAATGAAATTCCTTAGGAGGAATTATGTGTAATGAAGAGTGCTATAATTTTTTAAAGTATATATATATATATATAATTGTCGAATCCCCATCCATTTATAATAAATGACGTCCAACAGTAGTTATTAGTTTTCTAACAATAACTGAAGCTTAAAACTAAGCTATCCAAGATAATTTTAAATGAAAAATATCTTTGACTTGCTGAGTGTGGAAAATACAAAAAGATGAGCCAATATAAACTGTTTTCTGAAACTATGATTTTTTAATACTTAACCACCAGCTAATTCATTGTATAAGTATGAAATTAAAATAGAGCACCTATCTAAATTGCAGATAAAAATATGACCATATTTCACATTCTTAGATATGCTGACATTTAGAGTAAGGTTCATATATTTATGCAAGTGAATGAGGATTTTGAAAGTACTGGATAGTTCTGGTTAATGACTGGTCATCTATTCAAATTTGCAGTGATCCTTACTGATCTTAAGCTCCATGAAATGAGTGACGATTTATGCAAATGTCAAAGACAGTATTATTTAACCATTTATCCATTTTTGTCTTTATCCTTCATTTTACCAACTAGCAAACAAAGCAGAAAAGGGAGAGAACTTATCTCTTTTAGAGGTTTACTATATTTGATTCACACACACAGATTTAAAATGACCCTGACTAGTTTGATCCAAAAAAATCTTTAAGCAAAAAATACATTTTACAATCTGGAATTTGATGCCCTACTATCCCAAATTTTACCAGGTATTTAACATTTACTTTCATAACAAAAATATATAACAATACAACAGGATATTTTAAACTTGAAAATTAATTTAATCAATCATTATTATAAAGATTTTTATATTTTCATAAATGGATTTTCATAATTATAAATTTAACTATTGTCTTACTTAAATTTCTAAATTCATTTTTCCTTTTGTTTCATAGATTTGAAATTATTTTTCTTAAAGCTTGTATATTTTATAAGATAACTATTTAAAAATTGACTTAATGATTGTTCTATCATTGGATTTTATATGAGCTCTCTCTGATGATTGGTGTACTTACAGGTAATATAATTATGGCATATTTTTAAAGTAATTGCCTTCAATGACTCATGTCTTCATGTATATGTCCCTGCATAATTATTTCATAACATGAGCCTCTATGTAACTTATTTTGACAAAATAGAATGTTAATGAATATGAGCAGTGATTGAAAACTGTTTGCATAGGGACCTTGCTTTCTCAAAAATCCAGCTGTGTGTGAAAAGTCAAGGTTAATCTGCTGGAGATTCATGGTCCATCCAGCAGCTGCCAGACATGTGTGTGAGGGCATCTTAAATTGTCTAGAAGCAGCTGACTTGCTAGATAGGTGAAGCTTCATGAGAGAGCTTGAGACAGAAATCACTAGACCCACCTATTTAACTACAAAACAAATGGTTTGTCCAAAGTTATAGATAAATGTTTGTTTATGCCACTGTAGTTTGAAGGCAGCAATAGGAAACTGACAAAAACATTTGTGTGACATATCACCTTGCAGGCCAGAGTAAAGGGAAAGGGGATAGCTACTACATGGAGGAGTTGCCATGGTGCTGACAGACAGCAGTATGTATCCCAAAATTAATGAGCTAACCTCCAGAACTGAAACCTAATCCCAAACACAGAATCTTCAGGAAATGGCAGAGAACATGAGCTAGATACAAAACATGTAAATACACTCAGAAATCAAGGAATAAGGACTTGTACACGGAGAAATTAGCAATGATACCCTTCAGGCAAATGCTTAGTTCTTTTTCTGGAAATAGGCTTTTGCTTATAGGATGTTTCAGATATTAAATGACTATGTCATTACTTCTTGGAGGTCTAATGTGCTAATGCTAGCAATGTGATTACAGAGTTAAAAACTAGTGACACTGTTTGTGATATGTAATATGTGTTATCATTTTTTTAAGTTGCATGATTTCTTTTTAGTGAGGTAATATCAGCTTACCAACACTGATATCATTTAAAAGTATATGTTCATACCTCTTCAGATGTATGTTACTGCAGAACACACATTGCTAGCTTCCATAATCCTCTAGTGTAGTCCATTTAGGAGCCTTCCCTCCTTTGCTCCTGTAGTGCAAGCTCATCAATCTGGGTAGGTTCATTATTGGTTCTAGTAGTCAAAGAAGAAAATTTGAGCCCTTGAATTTTACAGGCTTTAATGCTCCCAGGAAAACAGGCACACCAGGCAGGGAGGCTGGGAAGCAGAGCCAGAGGAGCTGGGAGTCAGTGAGTCTCCCTGGTATCGGGTCGAAGCACGAGGCAAAAGCCTCCAAATTGCAAACCCCAAGGTCCGTTTCACCTGCGCCTAGCAGTTGCCACTCCAAATACCGATTAACAAGGGATTTTATTATCAAGGAAAGTTAACGAGCAAAACTATTAACAAGGAAAGTAAACCAATGAATAACAAGATTCTTTTGAGGCCACAAATGGCCAGTTATCTTATTCCAGTCACCCGTTGGCCCAACAGAGTCCTAAACACAGTCCACGATGCCCTCTGCCCCCAAACCTCAGAGGTCGGCACTCGAGGGTCGCTCCGGGTTGCTCGTTGTTTAGCACGTCCACCCGGACGCAGCTCCTCCAACTTCACTCGGCGGCTTCTCCTTTCAGGGCCTGATGCTGAAGTGCCCCGAAGGCTCTGGTCCCGAGTTCTTCCACAGGTGCCAAAAACTCCGCTCTCAGATTCGCTTAGTCTGCAACTCCGCTCTCTGATCCTGCTGCCAAAAAATCCCCCAACGGCTTCCTCGCCTCCTTTTTTAAACTGCCACGCCCCCAAGGGGTGTGGCAGGGGCGGGGCCAACTGCCACTACTCAAGGGTCTAACTGCACCAAGCCCAAGGGGGAGGAGCAAGGGGTGGGGCCATCTGCCACAACCCAAGGATGGGGTCGGGGCACCCAGTTTCATCCCAACCCCTCACCCCCCTACCCCCTAACCTCCCCACCCTCACCCTAGGAATCTTTATGCTCCTTATCTGGGCTCTCTCAAGTTCTATTTTTGGCTCTCCTCCTGTGCTCCCCATGTGCTTGTCACCCTCCCCCAGTGTCATGATGCACTTTGATACTGTTTCCTAAGCCTAGGTATGCCACTCACACAAGCACACACAACCTGGACTCAAGGCATGTGTAATAATGGGGAGGACACAATATCACAGATGCCAGTCATAGAGGCTTATTGCAGAAAAAGCCTGAGCAACTAATTTACCCTACAGTTCCTTATTCCCCACATTCCCCTTCTGATAACCACAATTCTGTCATCAGATTTACAGGGTTTGTTTAGCTTAATTTTGTCTGTACCTTTGTTTTGTTTCTATATATTCTACAGACTTATTTATTTTACCATAATCTTGTCCAATTCCTCCATATTGTAAGAAGTGGCAATATTGTGGGGTTTTTTGTTTTTTTGTTGTTGTTGTTGTTGTTTTTTGCCTTTGTGGTCTATTTTTTCTTTTTCTTTTTTTTCCTTTTGCTGTTGCTGAGTCAGCAGGGCAGGGGAGGGGTGAGGTGGGGAGGCCTGGAGCATCCAGCTGGGCCTGGTGTAAATGGTACAGTTGTTAGTTCAAATTTGTGGCATCTCTGCTATTCTGCCTCTCTGGAGTTCCAGATCTGTGAATTGACAGTCTGTGATCTGTCAGTGTATCGCAAGAGGTTAGGACCAGTCTTGTGGTGGGCAAGGTATTTTGCAGTGTAAAGCGTTTTCTTTGTTCTCTTCATTAGCAAGTACCAGGTCTGTGTAGGGTAACTCGGCCTCTCCATAGTATGTTTCCTCTAGTAAGGAGGTGTGCCTTTGCACCATGGCTACTCTCCCCTGGTCCCTGAATGAATATGCAAGCCTGCAACCTCAAGACCACAGCTTCCAGGCATTTTTCTCCATCCACTTCCTATTCAATAAACCATGAAAGTCTTTGTGTCTCTTGCAGTTTGTGCTGGTTTCCATTGTTAATGAGTTCTTTAATTTGACTTCAAGGAATGGGATCTCTTGGTATAAAATTCCTTTGGTTAGCTTCAATTTCAGGAGTGAAGCAAGAATGTTTTCAGTTGACATCTTGGTGTAGTAATCTAGAAGCTCATTTATTAACTACTTTTCTTTAACTAAAAATCTTTTAAACATATAAAAACTGACACAAATATTCATGTACCTACTATGTTTTGACACTGATTGTAAAGAATTTTTTTTGGTTTTGAATTACTATCATTGTTATACTTTATAGCTTTTCTCTCCCTTCATTGGTTGCATGAATCATAAAAAAGAGTGATAACCAAAACAATCAACACTACTTTGCTTAGAGTGACTTGAAGCCCTTTGCTGAAGTCTAGGCTCTCTTGAAATGACTTGGAAGGTGTCAAGAAAGGATCTTAGGATAGTCAGAGCAGGTGTTACTAATCATAACAGGTGCTGATTATTTTAAAGATAGCTATGAATAGCTCAGTGCTCATGAACTGCATAGATCAGCCTTGATTATAAATACTCTTTCCCTGTCCATTTTCTTTTTGATTTGTTAATGCTATTATTGAAACAATTATTTTGATTTTGATATATTTTTTTTTAAGTTATGACACTAAATATACGTCTTTTCCTTTATAGTTACTTTTTTCTATTTTGGTTAAGAAATCCTTTGCTAAAATAGCTCCATCTGAAATCGGTGGTAGTGCTCTTCATCTTTAGGTCAGTATACAATATTTATTTCAAAATACAATATTTATTTTCATTTTGTATGAGGTAGGGACTTGTTATCTTTTTTGTCAAAGAAAAGGTAACTCACACTATAAGCAGTATATCCTTATCCATCTCACCTGATCTCCCTGTAACAGTTTTCTCAGCAATAAAATGCAATTAATATTGATCTTTATTATTAATTTTTGAAAACATTAAGTAAAATAAAAGGTATAAAATATTTATTACATTGCCTGCTACATAATCAGTCCATGCCCCCAATTATTAGCTATTAAAACTGGCCACATGGTTAGCAATAGTTAGCATCATTTATTAAATATGAACATATTTCACCTGTTGATTTGATGTGTCTCATGTACACTTATTTGGGTTAATTTCTAACTTTTATAATTTGCTTCCTGATATATTTATTCATCTTTCTACCAATTGTGAATGCCATAATTTTTATCAAACTCCTTGATATATAGTGAAGTGAATGCCTGTTAATATTATTCAATTTTTTCTTGACTGTTTCCTTTTTTTAAATAAATTTTATGTTGCAATTATTGATTTCTATAAATTACTGTTGCAATTTTGATGAGAATTGCATTGAATCTACCAGTCATTTTAGCCTGGAGAAACTTTACGAAACTGATTCTCATCAATAAATATGTTGCATCAGGTGAGGCATGGTGGCAAATGCCTGTAAGCGTCAGGCTAGGAAGCCACGGCCGGGGCCAGAGATTGCAGTTTGAGTTCTGCTGGGGTGAACATAGTGATACCTAGTTCCAAAAAAATATAGCTGGGTGTGGTGGTGTGTGCCTGTAATCCCAGCTACCTGGGAAACTGAGACTGGGGATTGCTTGAGTCTGTGGTACCCAAGGCAATGTGAGCCTGCAGTTCCACAGGTAAAGATAGCGAGATCTAGTCTCAAAAAAAAAAAAAAAATATTGCATCTAGATCATTTTAATTTATTATTTTAAAATCTACTTGTATTAATGAAGAGTATATGAACTTAATCCTATTATGGGTTGCTTATTCCCTGTACTTTAGAATTAAGTGACTAGGAGACATAATTGCAGTAATTAATTTTTTTGGCATATGTCCACCTTGCTTAAAATTCTCCTATAGTCTCATACTTGTCGTCAAAATTTCAAATTCTTTAAAGTGACACAGTATCTTCCATGAACTCCAAATTAATATTTATAGTTCAGACTTTATCCACAGTCAAGTCTACATCTTGCCTTTCCTTTCGATGTCTAAGAGATACTGGAAACTGAGTTTGTCATTTCCTTCCACACTCAATCTCCCCATTGACTCTCTAAGCTTATTAAATGGTATCATTATTCACTCAATTGTTCAACTTAAAAACCTTAGAATCAGTCTTGGCTCTTATGTCCTCACTGTTCAGTTCAGTTCAACATTGTGAGTGTTCCTTTTTAAAAAGTATATCCCCAGCTCATTTTTTTTGCCTCTCTTCCACAGCTACCTTGTAAGTCATTATCAATTGCCACCTGTATTAATCAAGGAATCTAGAATTTCCCCCATTTTTGCTCCCTTTGTCAGTTCTTCATTCAACAGCTTAAGCGCTATCAAAATAAAAATTTTGTCATTCTCATGCTCAGAACCATCCTATGACTTTCCTTTAACTGTAGGGGGAAAACTCTGCTCATGTGTAAGAAAATATAAGAAAGCCTTCAAAATTCTGACATTGATCCCTCTTAGACTCAACTCCTGCCACTCTCTTTTTTGCACAATTTGCTCTGGATACAAGAGTTTTCTTACTGTCTTCTACTCAAGCAGACTTATTACTTCATCAGGACCTTTTACTGTGTCCTCTCTGCCTGGAATATTCTTGTAAACACCATATTTTGGTGAAGCATTTTATTAGTGATACACAAGAAAATGCACATTAGTAACTTAATGTTCAGAATTTTCTCATTTAGGTTCCTATCTTGCTAGCTTCACAAAATAGGTTGAACTGCTTTTCACTTGAAATTGCATCCATCTGCAATAGTTTCTATTGCATAGAAGTTAGCTTGTTTTTTTAAACCATTACAGAGAATTTTAAGCATGTATAGATGTAGAGAGAACTCAGTGTAATTAATTTGATATAAATATCAATGTCCTTAAATACCTAGTAATGTTCGCATTTCCTTAGCTATCCAGTATTTTTCAAAATATCTAATATTTTTCAGGAATAAATAAAATCCGTATTTTTTACTTGGTTAATATTACTCATTGATTTCCTTTACTCCCCTTTTTTCCTTCCTTTAACTGTAATTGTTGAAGAATTTAGAATATTTCCCCCCATATAGTTTTATTTAACATGTTTCTTTAAACTGCGCATTTCTTATAAATTCTTAGTTAAGGATAGAAGCTGGATCAAATTTGTTTTATTTTTTGCCAATTCACATTTAGATAGCATGATGTGCTTCTAGAAGAAGTAAATATATATTTTCTTTATTTTGTTGTCTTTCTCTGTCTAACTTATTTCACTAAGCATAGTACCTGTATGTGCCAACTATGTTTTTGTAAATGGAGGGTTTTCATTCTATTTTATACCTGGGTAGTATTCCATTTTGTATATGTATCACATCTTTAGTCACTCATCTGCTGCTGGACACTTAGGTTACTTAAAACTCCTGGTTATTGTGAACAATGCTGTGATTAATAGGAGAGTATATATTTCTCAAATTAGCATTTTTGCATTTTTCAGGTAAATACCTGGAAGCTAATACTTTCTAACTCATCCATGTTGTACACTTATTGGGTAAGTCAAAATGAGAGCATCAACTAGGAAAGCATGATGTACATTTAAAAATAAAGGTAAAGTCTCTAAAAGTAATTAGACTTGAATCTATAAAAATAAAATATTTTTTTGTTTTAAAAAATCAACAATTTGAAGAATAAACTAAGAAATTTATTTTCAAGATACATGGTAAACAATGTATAAATGGCTCTTGATCTAATATCAGTTCACCTCATTTAAGCTTTGTCTTTATGATTTAAACAGATTACATATTTGCCAACTTTAAAAGGAAAAAGAACTATCTCTTGAGGTACAGTCATAGAAAGTTAAAAAAAGTAAAAGTGTCAATGATCACACAACTTTATTTTCTTCTTTCTAGATGAAATATTTTCATTTTTTCTAGATGAAATATTTCATTTCCAACAATTCTTTTCTTTAGAATTTATATTGCTTATTGATAGTTTGATTTGGTTTTCCTGGATAATGTATTAGCTTCTCATTTTTCTAATTTCTATATAATCAGAAACTGGTTGATTCTCAGAATATTATCCAAAAACATGAAGTAAAAGACCCCCAGAAACAAAAGGCCATAATTAGGTATAAGATTTTTATAAAGTTATTTATACACCCATACCCAGTACAGTTCCCTAGAACTTTTGCATTAAAGCAAAATTAGACCTTTTCTTATTTTCTCTCTACCACAGATGTTTGGCAACTGTGTGCATGTGTGTGCATGTGTGTGTATAGCTATGCGGGGAAGGGAGACAGAGAGTTGAGGAAATACACGGGCATAGGTAATAGAGTAAAAGGAAAAAGGCCTCTTTTATTAGGCTTAATGTATTTTTTCTTAAGCCCTCTTAGACTCATGGAGTTGGAATTACAATTGGCTCAACTTAAAAAAAAAGTCTTTAGCAAGAAATGTTTAATAAATCAGAATCTCCTGGTTGGTGAATGTTGGTGTTTATCATTGCTGCATGAGATATTATAGGTCTAAACATTTATCACTATATGATGTGTATATGTATCTTTTCCAATGGAAGAAAAAGCAATAGTATTCATGTGAGGAACTTCCCATACAAAGTCAGATAGTTGCTTTGTTTTTGTACCACAAATCCACAGATTTTGATATTCATAAACAGACTTTGAAAGAATTGAAATTTACCTTTCATTGTTTATTTAGGAGATTGTTGTTATTAGTGGTATTGCTATTTTCTATTTTATCATCAAAAGAAAAGAGGGCTCTTAGACAAAAGTTTGCCAAAATTTATTTATTTATTTATTTATTTATTTATTTATTTATTTATTTATTTATTTATTTATTTATTTATTTATTTATTTATTTATTTATCTACCTACCTACCTATTTATTTATTTATTTATTTATTTAATTTATATATAAATTTCACAACATTGTAATCCCCAGGGTTTACCCCCCTCCCCTCCATCCCCCCCTTTCCCTCCTGCTCAAAGTTGTGCTCTTCAGTTTGGTGCTTAGCTTGTTTTGACTTTTCCCCAAGTCTTTTGTTTATTTTTTCACTGTATCCCATATGTTAGTGAAGTCATTTGGTTTCTGTCTTTTTCTTCTTGACTTATTTCTGCTAATATTACTCATCAATTAAAAATGACAAATTTGATGATTTTATAACAACTTGGATGTACTTAGAAGGAAGTTTGCCAAAATTTAGATGCTTGATTTTCAATTCAAATGGAGAATAATTGACTCACATCCTTCCTGGTGAAAGGTCAGAAACACGCATTAATGTGAACTTGCTTACTTTAACCTAGAAACACATTAATTTAGTGTAGTTTTTATCAGACTCAGTTCTTACTAGCAAATCTCTCCTTTTGGCTAGTTTTATGACAAAGAGAGTTACAAAAAACTACAATCTACAAAATGCACTCATGGTACTGAACTTTCTAGCTCCCACTTTTTTTCATTCCATTTAAAAGTTTTATGTTTGGAACTGACATTTTAATAGAACAGTCTATGCTCCCTCCATCCTTCTCCTCCTATATGCTTTCTTATTAGAGAATCCATCACAGAGTGGATATAGAAATAGAAGACAAAAACAATTATAGAGAAGGTAGGTGACCAATTTCCTAGTTGCTTGAGAAAAATGAAAGAGATGAAACAGTTTCATCCTTCTCTGACATTGCATTTATTTACCCAGGAAGAATTGGAAAGAAAATACAATTATTATGTTGATGTGAGAAGGATGAATAGAAGAATAGTATATATCAGGAAAATTAATTTCTAATATTGATTCTGGCTAGTAACTTTGCTCAGTTTTTGGCAAATATAATGGTTAATTCCTTGTTAAATTGTTTTATCTTGGTGTAAATTCCTTTCAGATGATTGGTGTACATTGATTCTTTGACCTAGTTTTTGGTTTGGTGAGAGTTTTTTTTGCCACAAGATTATTGCATTTTACAGTAGGATGTTCAAAAACCCTGCATCAGGAACAACTCCAACCAAGTTCATATTTTAAGCCAAACTAGTTCTGGTTCCTTTCTGACAATATTTCTTTTGAAATATGATTGTCCTTTAGACTGCCTCAACTTTATTTTTCTTTGTAATGTTTCCCACAAGGGCCTAATTACAAATTCCCACTAGGCCTATTTTAAGTACTGATTGTGTTTTGAATCATCGAGCTCTTTGTTAATGGCTTTCCCAACTGACTGGAAAGAAACTATTTACTTCCTCATTTGTGTTTTCCTACTTTACCAGTGTGGAATAATACATTTTTTATGTTTTTTCTCTTTCTCCAGTAAAATATAACAAATTTGAGGCTTCCACTGAAGCCACTTATGTGGCTATTTTAGAAATTCTTTTGTATTTAATATTCTATTTACATTTATCAATATTGTCTAATTAAAATTGATACAACTCAGTATAGCATTAGATGTGTTGATAGTTATGTACCTTCTCAAAGCTACAGTATGTTTTACAATGACAGAAGATTTCAATGACAGTAAAGTAATTCTTATTTCCAGTTTTTTCTGTCAGCTTCACTGTGGTCCATACAAGGTGGATGATACACAGAAACAAAAGCACTAAAACAACATAGAAAATCCTGCTGTGAATTGGTATCAGAAGAGTAAAAAGTGTCAGAAATTGATCAAGTTTCTAAATCCAAGGTTCTGTATTATTGGCGCACATGTAGTGTTTTGTTGTTGGGAATGTGCAGGGGAAGGAAAAATAAATAATTCTATACAATGGCCTGGCTCATCCAAGCATGGATCTCACACCGAGCGAAGACTAAGAATAGCAACAACTAGTCTAGAAATCTTTCAGTGTCCCAAGCAGTTCTTTCCCACAGAGAATCATTTTTGTCTGCTACTTTCCACAAAGACCCACATTTGACTGCTACACTGCACTTCTTGCTCAGAAGTGTAGTAGCTTTATTATCCCATTATCCCTTTTCACCTGTTTGACCTGCCTGTCAAAACTGCTGTGGGAAAGCGAAATACATTGTGCACATTCAACCTCTCATCACACCTCTCATGGGTGAGGGACCTCCTTCTGAGAGTGAAGTCACAGCTAATATGCTCTGTCTTAGAAATAACAGACAAATTATCTACTCTCATTTCTGAACTCCTGGTATTGCACAAAATAAGATAAAGAAACAATGTAGCTCCTTATTTTAAAATTTAATATAGTTTACAGCTTGCTGGCTGAGGCAGTTTCTCTATGAATCTGCTGACATTTAAAATTCCATTTTGGAAAATTTCTCTCTATTTCAAATATCTGCTCCACTCAAATTTTATATAAAGTTATCCTTTCTACACACTATCAAAATGAAAGTTCCTCCTTTCTTTCTTTCCTAAGGCATTCTAAGTCACTTAAGTAACCAATTCCCTTAAGAGAAAACCACTAAATCTTGCTGCTTACACAACAGCCCCAAATCTTACCATAGTGCCTGTCAAAGAGTAAGAAATATTTTCAGTGTGAGCTCATGCAAGGTTCACAGACTTACTAGACTGTGATTTCTAGCTAATAGGAAAGAAAAGAAAACTGCAGAAGCCCCTGGAGAAACTTCTGGCAGAAAGTAGATAACACAAAATAAAATCACTCGTTTATTTTATTAAGGACCTTTGTGAAGGTTCATTTGAAACAATTTAGTTTGCCTAACTTAATTAAGTCACTAAGCAGCATCAGATAGTAGCCAGTTACAGTCTTGGATTAATAATGTTTAATTCATTTATAATCACTCTAATACATGTCTAAGAAGCATATGCAGAAATTTATAAAATGCAATGTGATGGGTAAGGACAGTTGAATGATGAATCATAAAATAGATTAAATTGTAGTCATTTGAGCTGCTATTCAAAATTTATGGCTTCCAGCTGGAAACTAGAGGTTTTTTTTTTTTTTTTTATGTATATAAAGTAAGTTCAATAATATAGCATCCACATAGGAAATCTGGAGCTGGAATATGAGAAATACTTCTTAGATGTTATAAGAAATGAAGTTTTTGACTTGTTTAAATTTTTTTGAGACAAGAATACCAAAGAATACTTAGTCACTATGGAATTAATGCTCTGTAAGATCATTCCTACTCTGGAATTCCCAGTCATCAGTTCTTAACAACTGATATTGCTCACTTGGTTTTAAATATTGGAGTAAGGGAGGGAAGGTCAGACTTAGAAGATTGTTACTACTCTTCAGATACTTGTTCATAAATGATTCTAACCTACAATTTTCTTTTTGTGTGATGTCCTTTTCTGCTTTTGAAGTCAGAGTAGTACTGGCCTCATGGGATGTGTTTGCAAAGCATTCCCTCCTTAATTTCTGAAAATATTTGAGAAGGATATGTATGAGTTCATCTTTGAATATTTGGTAGAACTTGCAATTGAAATTGTCTAGTATGGCCTTTGGTTTTTGAAAGGCTTTTGATCACTGTTTAAATCCCCCCTTTTATAATTAGTCTGTTCAGGTTTTTCATTTCTTTTGGATGTTGTCTTAAAAGGTTGTATACATCTAAGAATTTTTCCATTTCTTCAGCATTATTCTGTTAATTACTGTATAGATAATCATAGTATTATTTTGTGATAATCTGAATCTATATTTCTAAGATATCTATTTTTAGTTCTTTCATTTATATTTACTAGTTATATTCCTTTGTGAACATTTTTAGGTTTACCTATTTTTAATTTAAAATTTTTTTCATTTTTTTTACCCTTTTTTTCCTCTACTTTTATTTTGGCTTTATTTTTCCTGTCTTTCTGTTTTCTTTCTTTTTTTTGGTGGTATTTATTATTCTTCTACTTCCATAAACTGTAAGATTGGATTATTAATTTGTGTTCTCTCTTGCTTCTTGATATAGGACTCTGCTGTCATATACTTATCTCTTAGTACCACTTTTTTTTTTTTTTTTTTTTTTTTAAAGAAACAAGGTTCTGGTAGCTTGTGCTTTCATTTTCATTTATCTCCAAGTATTTTCTAAATTTCTCCTTTGACATCTTGGTTAATTCAAGAGTCATCAAATGCAATGTTATGTTTTCACATACTGGAGGTTTTTCCTTTTTAGGTATGTGTGTGTATGTGATTGATTTTCAATTTCATGTCATCATGATTAGAGAAGATATTTGGTATGATTTCAATCTTCATTAATTTATTGGTACTTATTTAATGACCTATCTCTTTTTGCCTTTTTTTTTCTGCAAATATATTGTTTTTGGTGTAAGGATGGCTATCCCAGCCTTCTTGGTGCAATTTTCACTTACAATTGTTTTCTAACCATTTACTTGGGGCATATATTTACCTCTTATGTTCAGAAATGTTTCCTAGAGACATTAAAGTTGGTTTTTATTTTTTGACCTCACTAACCATTGTGTACCTTTTGAATTGTAAGTTTTGGCAATTTATATTTAGAGTGATTATTGATATATGACTGTGCTAGAACAATTTTAATTTTAGTATTCTGGTTCGATATGCTTGTCTAAGTGTGTGTGTGTGTGTGTGTGTGTGTGTGTATTTATTATTTAGGTAGGAAAGCTTCTTTCAACATTCATTTTAAGGGGGTTCTAGTATTTGTAAAATCTCTCAGTTTATCCTGGGAAAGACTTTTTCACCCCTCATGTCTTAAATCAATTTATGTAGTAGTATTGTTGACTAGCAGATTTACCACAACTATTTTGAATATGTGATGTCATTCTCTCCTTCCTTGTTAGGTTATCTCAGCAAAGTGTGATAAAACACTGATGGAAGTTACTTTAAGGTTACATAATCATTTTCCTCTGCCACTTTTAATATTCATTCTTTGTCTTGTATTTTTGGTAGTTTTACAACAATATGTTTTGTGTACCTCTTATTACATTTAGATAGCAGGCTTTCTTTGCTTAATAGGCTTGTACATTTAGTAGCTTCCCAGGTTTGGGAAATTTTTCACTATTATCTTTGACTTAATAAAATTTAGGAAGTTCTCTGTCTCCTTCTTTCTCTTTCTTTACATTCTGGGATATCCATTAACTTCATTTTGCCTTTTCTAAAGGCATTTCATAGTTCATAAAGAGTGTCCTCACTATTTCCTTTGTATTTCTCTTTCTTTTTCCACTTGGTCCTTGGTGCATTATTATCTTTGAGGTCACTTACTTGATTGTTCACATTCAGTTAGTTATGCTTCCATGTCTACAAAAAATTTTAATTTGCTGTATATTTTATATCCTACTATTTCATTATTTAATTGCTCGATTTATATTTTCTGTTCATTAATTTTCTTTCTCATGTCATTCACTATTTTTATGAATTTTGTTGTGTTTCTATGATTTTTAAAGTTCTCATGTATCACTTTGACTTTCCATTCTGTGTTTTCTTCCATATTTTTGAGTATCTTTGTCATGGAAATTTTAAAATACTTTCTGATACTCAGATAAAATCTTCCTTGTCTTCTCTCCTTGTAATGTAAGTTTCCTTTGGATTCTCAAGGTGTTAGTTATTGTTTTGTTCTGTCTGCCCATTTTGCTCTTTAGGTTTCCCTATTTTTTGAGAAAATTCTCCATTTCGAATTTCTACTTAGATTTGCACTACTAGTTGTTTTCCAATATGTGATACTAGGGTTTTCTTTGAAAATGCTGCAGGCTTCATCGTGCAGTTTCTGAGTTGTAGGGCTGCAGGGAACCATGTTGATAATAGAGGTAAGTCTTTGAAATGAGCTACATGGGTCTGGCTTATGTTCCTGGTGCCACTGATAACTGTTTTCTAGGGTTTTAGATACACATCTTTGCTATCTGTATACTCTGAGTACACTTCACAAGATCAGTACCAGTCTTTGAGTGGTGGGGACCATAGTTCTGCACACTATTGTTATTTTCATGAGAGGCCTTATTCACTGGAAGTACCTCTGCTCCTCTGCATGTATTTTTTTAATTAAATTATTTACATATATATATATTTCACTGATCCTTGGGGGGTTCCCCCCCCTCCCAGCTCCCCTCCCTGGCCACTCCAGCTGGTCCCCTCCCTCAGTTGTATACTTTCATTTGGTTGTCCATATATTAGTGAGACCATTTGTTTTTGTCTTTTTCCTTCTGATTTGTTTCTACCAGTATGATTTCTTCTAGGTACATCCATGTTACCAAAAATTCATGTATTTTTCCTCAGAGGTTTAAGCCTATGCACCCGTCTCCAGGTGTGCTGGCTGGTGGAGCAGGAACGCTAAAATGTGTGTTTTAAGTCTCCCACCCCAAACCATAACCTTCTTGCTTATCTCTTGACACACCTCTTGCTTAATGAAGTATGAATCTCCTTAGTTCCTTCTGGTCCTGTTAGTACTCATCTCTGAAGTTCAAGAAGTGCTTTGTTTTTTCTCCAAGTTGTGGAACCCTCTGGATGCAGCATCACTCTGGCTAAATTTCAGATTATTTTCATGCAGCGAAACAAGAACATTCTGTGTGAACTATTTGACCTGATCTTCTGGAATGAAACTTAATGTTTTAAATAAATTGCTGTAAATATATATTTTATGTATATGTAAATATAAAACAAAACACTGATAATAGATTTTCTCATTATGAGTAATTGAATATCTGGAAGATAGTATTTTTTCTAGCTATGTGAAAATTATAAAGATTAAAAGATTTGTGAGAGGAAATCCTGGGATTTAGATATATTTAGAGGTAAAAAAAGGTGATAACTCCATAAAGAAGCTATATGTTTGCTCCAAGTTATGAAATTATTTGCTCACTCAAAAATGTTAACTAGATGAAGATGTATTAGATACTGATTTGTTGAAAAAAAATATGGCAGTGAATAAATAAAAAAAATACTATGCCATCTTTATGCACACACTGAGAACAGCAACCACAGCATCTTGTTAAATAGTATCATAATTGATGGAGGAGAGAAATAGAAACAAACTGAGAATGCTAATATGAGATTTGGAATAGAGAGTTGCTTTGAATTTGCATGGACTTGAAAGGCACATGGGTACCTAATTTATATTTGCAGGGTTCAGCTGGTGTTTGCAACATCACACAAAAACCTGTTCATAAAGAGACATAGGGGAAGTATCTTAGGACAATTAAGGGATATTTTGCTTTTAAGAAAAAAATATATATAGTTGCTTATAAACATGATAAATTTTATTCCAATTTTTATACCAGTTCGTATGCATATAAACAATAAATTTTAGACCAATATCTCATCATCCAGTGGAAGATAGATTTGCAATTTTGTTCCTCTTTTTACTTCAGTTTCATGGCATTTTCACAAAGAAATGGGATATTAAACAAACAGATAAAAATCAGTAATAGTCACAATCACAGATCCTTTTGTAAGCCCCGTTGAAGCTTTTTAAAGCACTGGTAATGTATGTAACAGTCCTCTCAGTTGATAATAGCACCTAAAATATACACTATGTAGCAATTTCTTCCGTTTTTTTTTTTTTTTTAACCCTACTCTATTTAGATCCGATTCTAGGTCTGTGGAGAATATGTGTCATTCAATAAAACCAATTTAAAGCATAATCTGTTGATATAGACAGATGACAATGGCAAAATCTAAAAGAATTGAAATCTGATACTATTGATAGTAATCTTAAAACTCCATTGCAGCAAGTAGGAGCACTGAGGAACAGAAGCAGAAAATAAGCCAGTCATCTTCCCTAGCATTCCCAAAGTTTTCAGATTTCAAATCATGGCACCTCTTTTATGCGGCATAGAAAGAAAGAATTCTGGTTATAGATATTATTTCTATGTACATAATGCACAGAGATTGACACTATAAACAAGTAATATGATTGCTCTGGTGGACAACTATAGGACAATAGCATTTAAATAGCTGTGACTTGCCATAATACCTTATTTGGAATCAAAAGATATTGGTAGAATTAAAACATATATTTTTTCTTTTACATTCTAAAGAGTTGCAGCAGTAGGAAATAGAGTAAAAAGAAATCTTCCTCTAAGAGTTTGGTAACCTACTCCATAGTCAATATGAACAAAGAAAATTAAATAGGAATGTTCTGTGTTTTATATCATTTTATTCAACTTGTGTTGAATTAATAAAATAGTTTGTTACATAATTAATTTTTAAAAAAGAATTAAATTGCCACTGCAGTTTTGAATGTCTATACTACCAGTGTATTAAAACTAACACTTTCCCCATTTTAGTAAGTACCTTCCACATTGGAAATCTTTTCAATAAATAATTGTTCCAGTTATGATTCTTCTCTGATAGAAACTGACAGAAACAGAAACTGGTAACTGAGTTATGGTTGTACTGTCAACCTTTCTTGCTGTCAACTGGGCATTAGAATGGAGGCCAGAAGAGTTATTCTGCATTCTCTGGCAATTTACCAACATCTTACAAACAGCCCTCTTGGCCAGCTCTGAGCTATGTTTACTGCCAACTAACATAAGATTTAGAATGAATGTAATTTTCAGCTTTTGTAAAGAGTACCAAATGATAAATAGAGTAATCAGATCTTTGCCTGAATTGCTTACTACAGTGAAACATGGATTAAATGTGTAGTAAAAATATCGGTTAATCTCCCCAAGAAGCTAGATATATTCATTTTCTTTCTTTGATCCAGTTTAGTTATCTCATGGGAAAAGAAGGGAAAAGAAAAATGATGTCCTATTTATTTATGTGTTTACAAACCACCATTCCCACCCTTAGGCTGCTGTTAAGCTGTCTTACCCCATACATTCTGTATCATGGCAATTTGATATTTCATTAAAAAAGCATTAATGATGGCTCCAGTGAATTTCCCCCATCCAGACTTCACAATAATAGCAGTTCAAGTGAGTTTTTATCTCACATTGATGTACACAAAAACAAAGCCAAATAAAGGGACAGTTAGAATACTACTCATATTTCTTGAATCTTAAGCTAAAGTTAGGAAGCTGAGTGACATCTAATTTAGTTTAATGAGAAAATAGCATCTCATTTTATACTCAATGAATGAATTGCTGTAAAGGTGTGTCATTCAAGATATTGATTTCTAATCAGTTTCTTGATAGGGACATGGAACAATTGATATGCTGTTGGCTCTTTTGCAAGTTTTTAAAGACAATAGTTCTCTGCTTCTGGTTTTAACTTTAAAATAGAAAATTGAAAACTACTCCACGAGAACTAATCTTGTTGCCTTTGAACCATTTTATCATTTACCTAATAAAACTTTACTATATTAAATGCCAGCAGTGTATTTTCAGCTCCTGTGGATTTTACTGCAAAGGACAGTTCTTGTTCTTAAGGATATATTTTTTCTTTCAATTTGAGGAAAAAATAAAAAAAATTAAATATAAATACTTATGAAGGGCAAATAAATGGTTTTCATAGGATTTCATATTTGTATTTTTAAAAGGGAATTATCTCAGCCAATTTAAAACAGAAATATATACATTAGAGGAATTTAAATTTAAACTAATTTAAGGATGTAACTTTCATAGTTTGATGGTATAGAAAGAGTAGAAGCTTTATTTCTTAGAACAGTGAAATAATATCTGCACAAAGAATGTTGGATACATATTCAGAGGTTACTTAATTACTTCTAAGTAATTAATTTAATTATACTAATCACATAGAGTAGTTTTGCAAAAAAATATGATTACAATAAATCAAGGGAAACTAACTTGTTACATATTTCTCTCCTAGAAAATGATCAATTTTAATTTGAATTTCTTTCACTGAAGATTTTGAACAGTGAAAGGATGTGATGGAACATGTAGGCCTTTTAGGAAGATTAATCTATCAATAGTAAGCAAAATGGAGAGTGAAAATAAGTGTCTGAAACCAAGAGAACAATTATAATTCTATTGAAGCAACCCAGGTGAGAAGTGATAAAGGACTCAAGAAAAATGGAAAGAAATGGAAGTTGGAAGAGGCATTGAAATGGAAAAATAATCACTAATTGGATATGGGACATTAGACAAAGGTAATCATTAGAGATAACTGGAGCTCAAGTTAACGGAAACAATTCCAGAGATAGAAAGCAGAAATAGGAGGAATAGGTTTCTGGGGATAGAAAATGATTTACATTTTTTATTTTTTTGGTAACATGCTTTATTTAAAAAGCTAAGTATACACAAAATAAGTTACTAATATATTAAAAGATGGGAAATTGAGATTTACATATATATATATCCCTAATTCTAAATGCTCTCCCAAGTTCCAGTCTTCTTTAATTGTATAAAAATATTGGCATGGTTCATATAATAGGTGTGAATTAAATCTGGTGTTTTAAGAAAGTAGAAGAGATTAACTTTTTTGAGAGCAGTGGAAAGGAGTAGTTGGTTAAGTAGATTTACATTGAACTTGTTGATTCAAAATTAGACTAGTGGACAATAAAAAAAGCAAAAATGAAAAAAATAGTAATAGAAAAAAGGAGGGTAAGAACTGAGAAATGGACAATGTTCATAATTAAGAGGTAATTGATATACCTGAAAAGTCAGTGAAAATTGATATTTGTTAAACCATTGTCTAGGTTAATTTTTCATTTGACACATTTTTTAGTGAAAAGAGGGAAGGTAGAACTGGGGGTGGGGTCTAATATAAAAAAAAGAAAAGAGGGAAGGTAATGGAATATTAAGTAGTGAGCACTGAAATTAAGTAAGAGCCTTCTTCCCTTTAGACTATACATTCCTCTCCCCAAATAAAAAAAAGTAGTTTATTCACTTTTCAAAACTGAGCAAGGGAGCCTTGCTCAGTAAGTCAAAGAATTCCAAGTCTCTACAGAGATGGATGGAAAGGGTTGAATAGGGAACAGAGCAAGAAAGTCCAATTAGTAAACTTTTTCAGTAGTTTTTGCAAGTGATGCTAGTGGCTTCAATTGGGGTTGCAGGTGTCAAAATGGTGAGCATTGCTTCTTTCAGTCTGTTTTTGAATTTAAAGTTGACATGACTTGGTTTTGAGTAATATATGAGGTGTGAGAACAAGAGGAAAAAAAGGCTATCTTATTGGCTTAAATAACTCAAAGAATGGTGGTAATATTTATAGACATGAGTGAGACTGAGGAAAATGCAGGACTTTTTAAAATGTGTTAAACCTTATTATCACATATTCAGTGATGATATTGTCTAGAGAATAAACAGATGAATTGAATTAAAGGTAAAGCTCAAGGAATACCAGTTTGATATCCATCAGCATGCTAATAATGCAGTCTATGACATTGTAAAACTGAAGACTATTACCTTGGGACTATCTATTGAGAGAAACAAGATTTGAATTATCTCTAAAATTGAAAGATCCAGAAATAGGGAAGAAATCAGTTATGCTTTGTAGTTGATGAAATAGACTCTGGAGAAGTTGATGACTATTAAAACAAGAAATGTTTAAGAAATCATAATCAACTATGCCAAAGCCTGAAGAATATAAGAGTAAAAGGCATACACAGAATTAGAGAGGGGAATTTGTACTTATGGTAGTATCAGATGGGAGCAAGGTCAAGATTACTCTGATAATTTAGGGGAAGTGGTTATCAACTGTATATCTTTTGGGAGGCTTGATTCTTTTAGGCAGTCATCAGAGATAAAGTTCAAGGTATTTTATTATGGAGGATTAGGAGTTTTGTGAGGAGTAGTATTGGTAAATGCATTATTGGGTTTTTCATACCTTTCCTCCATTAGCCTCTAATACTGGCACCTGTGGTGTTATGCCTCCCTATGATTATATTATGTACCTGGCCCAGTTGGTGTATTCACACCTGGGCCTAGAAGGGAGCGATAAAAGGGCAGTGTCTCCCTAGAGAAAGTTGGGGGGAGATTCAAGTGACTGTTCTTTGCTTGCAGTTTTCCCCTGTTCCATTGCAAATTCTATGAAGATGGTACCAAGGGCTCCAACATTCATCTTTACGTTTCTGGAACCCATGATGAACCTACTCAAATTGGGATGGTTGCAAAACAAGTATTGTCACAGACTATGGAGGGGCAGCCTTAGAAGAGATAGCTTAAAAATAGGTTCTTTCTCCTTAAATAAAGGTCTATGTGTGGTACCTTTCAGTTGTATAGAAAATGTTAGGTTGTTTCATTGCTGGTGATTCCAGAGTCTGCAATCAATCTTGGTGAGAGGGTGTGAGGGTCAGGGTACAGGGGGTTGGGCTTATCACTTGGAGAGTTGGGGGGGCATACTAAAGATGTCACTTTCTCATTATAACATTTATTTTAAAACTGTCTAATATGCAAGTGTTAATTTTGATGGTCCTTTCTATCTTTCAGAATTCATTTTCTTCCTCCCTCAAGTTATATACTCCCTCTTTTCCCACTGATGCACAGGATCATATCCTAGTGACCTAAACTTGTTTTTTACTCTTCTACATTGACTCATATTCTCTGGCATTATGTCCTTAATTTATTCACAACTACTCACAAGGGAAAATGACCTGATAAAGTAAGGCCTTAATGATTGACAGCACATTAAAGTTCCACTCTCTGCTGATGTTTTTGCCAAAGCTACCCAACAGTTTAGGGAAATAGTGCTTTATCATGCATTCTCTGCTGGTATGCATGCACATTTATTTCTGGGCTTTTAATTCTATTTCATTGATCCATGTATATTTTTTTGTTCCAATATAGTATTGTTTTTACAACTGTTGCTTTGTAGTAATGTTTGAAGTCAAGAAACTCAATATTGTCATCCCCCCCCCCCGCCCTCTCGCGCCCCCAGGATTGTCTTTGCAGTTTTACGTCTTTCATGGTTTCAAATATGTTTCAATTAAAAATAATATATATACTTTTTTTTTTGGTTCAGATTCTCTGATAAATAGTTCTGGTATTTTGATGGGGATGGCATTAAATTTGCTTACCATTTTATGCAGTTGTTTCCCAAAATGGATTTCTTAGGTAAAATTCATGAAGGGTTTTGCCCAGGTTTTCGTCTATGTATTTTATGGTTACAGGTCAGGGATGGCAGGTGCTTGAATATCTCATTCTGGTTTGCAGAAGCAGCCTTGTCTATCAGAAACTCAGGTGTTCTGACTTGTTTCTTTCTGCTGACTCAGGGACCTTATGTTCTGTACAGACTTAGGCTTTAAGTCGGTCCCCCTCACTCTGTACCCCACTCCAGCAGTTTTCTAACAGTGTGCTGACCTGGGTGCTGGCTGATTATACATCTCCTTATCCAATGCTGTTTTGGAATTCAGGACCCTGGTTGCTGGGTGTGCCTGAGTCAATAGCTGAGGGGGCTCTGTAAGGTTGCCACTTATCCCTCTTGTGGGTTGTGCTGACCTGTGAACTCTAAACAAAATTGACTTATTTTCTTACCCTTTCTGCCAGCCCTTTGCTCTGAAGTTGTGCTCTGGTCATCTGGTTCCCCCTCAGGGCTTTTGTGGTGTTGCCTGCAATTTAGTTGTAAGAATCTGGAGGAGAGACTGCCAATTTCACTCTGCTTCCATCTTGTGAAACATTTAATAGAAAATTGTGACACAAAGGGTAGCATTTTTAATCTTTTCAGAATGAACATATTATAGAAAGTAGCCATTCTCAGAAAATTTAGTACTTCTCTTAAACCTGAGTACTATCTCTTAAACCTGAGTAGACAAGGAGAAACAGGAAGGGAGTTTTCTTTTAGTTTGGAAAGATTTTTTTTTTCAATTGTATATTGCTTCTTCCTATGGTCACATTACATATTTTCCTTGTTTTAAATGATGAAACCTGCTGGTGAGAGATTTAGCAAGACAATAACCAATGATAGGGTAAAAAGAAATCCTGAAGACATTTATTTTGGTTTTTTTATAGCACCCCTCCTTTCCCATAAAGAGCAGTCCTCTGTTTGTCTCATAGTTATAATAGAGGAAAGGGAGATTCTTCAAAAATGAAAAAGTCTCCTATTTAAATATTTTCATCCATTGTATCATATATTTGCCACTTTTCTTTTACTTTCTATTGCTTTGCCAATAAATTACAGAACCCAACAAGTCTAAGAAAACTTTAACCATGTGTTTTATTTTGAATAAGAATTATTTAATTTTACTGCCTACTTCTCTGAACATAAATACATAAAAAGGTGGATTCTACTCAGAGAACTATTAATTTTACTTTTAACTGTGTGCTTTTAATGATTATTAATACTATTTTGCTGTAAAACAGAGGAGGTAAAATGAGTAGGATAATGAACAATTTTACCTGTGAGGAAAGCAATCTGTTTTATTTAAATAGATTTAAAAATGTATTCCTTTCACTACTTATTATTTTATAGTGTTGTAGAATTGCTGCTGAACAGGCTCACTGATATCTCCTGACATTATTTTGGAGGCTTATTTGCCATTTCTCCTGATGTCATATTTCACATGCCACCACCAACCTGAATTATTTACTGTTTATATGTTTCCACCTTTTCTGAAATTTTGTGTTCCTGTAATTATATTTCACATATTCTTCCCTCTCATCTATCTGTGGATATCCTATTTATCCTTCAAATTCTTCCTCAAATTTGTTCTTATAAAGGTTTGTTTATGAGAGAAAGCAAGGTGCTGCACCAACAATTTATGTAGTTCTTCTGATAATTATTCCATGTAGGTTTGATGTTTATGTAAATGCTGTAGGTTTTGTATTCCTTGGGGTATGTCATACTTTTTAAGATTTTTTCTTCTACAGTTTTCTATACAAGCTAGCAGCTCAGTGAAGAGTGAATTTAATTGAGTCTCTGTGTTCAAGCTTTTTTTCTATTTCTGTGGTATGATAAATGTTATTTCCCTTTCCAAGTACTTCATGTCTGCCTGTACTGGATACTTTTCTTATAAAAATAATAATTACATTTTAGAGGGTTTACTATATGGTGAGTATTGTCTTTAATACTTTACAACAGATTGATTTGTGTAAACATAGCATAGCAAAATGGAGAAGTTATTGTTCTAACTCCCATTTTATAGATGAGGAAAACTGAGTTGCAGAGAATTTAAGTAATTAATCAAGAGTCATGCAGTTGGAGAGCAGCCAGTTTTCTGATTCAGATAACTGGACTATAAGGAATGATGTTATATTCTTGTACAGTGTCCAGGTGCCTTTTGTCTTAATAATCATAATGACAATAGGACTTGATTAAAAAAAAAACACAAAAAGCAAAACTTTTGTTGACTCTTTGTTTGGTTTCTCTAAAATTTATATACAAGTAAAACCATCTAGTATTTCTTTTCCTTCTTATTTATTTCACTTAATATAATTCCTTCCAGTGTCCTCTGTGTAGGTAGAATGATATTAGTTTATTTTTTTGATTGCTGAGTAGTTTTCCTGTGTGTGTGTGTTGTGTTTGTGTGTGTGTGTGTGAGAGAGAGAGAGAGAGAGAGAGAGAGAGAGAGAGAGAGAGAGAGAGAGAGAGATATCTTGATCTATTAATCTATTTTAGGGTATATCTTAGTTATTGTAAATAGTGTTGTAGTAAACATAGGAGTGTGAATTTCCTTTCACATTGGTGTTTTTGTATTCTTTGGGTAGATTTCTAGGAGTAGAATAGATGAGTTACATGGTAGGTCAATTTTTAGTGTTTTGAGGGGAACTCCACGCAACTTTCCGTTGAGTCTTAATCAATTTATATTCCTACCAACAGTGTAATTGGATTCCTGTTTCATAACATCCTTGTCAGCACTTTTTTTTTTTTTTTTTTGATATGCATCTTTCTCAGGGCTGTGAGATGTTACTCTCATTGTGGTTTTGATTTGTATTTTCTTGATAAGTGATGATGAACATTTTTTCATATGCTTATTGGCCATTTTCATTCCTTCTTTGGAGAAGCATCCAGTGTTTGTTTAGTTTTTGATGGGGTTGTTTGCTTTAATTTGTTGTTTTGTTTTTGTTGTTGTTTTTGCTCTGTTGTTTTGTGAGCACTTTAATCAGCCCCTTATCAAGTGTATGGTGTGCAGATATTTCTCCCATTCAGTAGGGTGTCTCTTTGTTTTGGTTTGTTGTTTCTTTTGTTCTGCAGAACTTGCAAGCTGACCATAGATCTGAGGCATGGGAAGCTAACAGTGAGGGAAAGTTGTCAAAACAGAGGAGAGAAAAGCACAAGGGACTGTGGTGATAGATCACACTATGGTAGTGGGAGAACTATGGAACAACACCTGAGGGGAGAAATCAAATACTGTTCAAAAAGTAGCTATGATGTAAGAAAAAAAAAAAGTACTTCATCTAAAAATGAACAAGAAAAATATGCAATAATTTGTGTGAGGAAAGAAACACACTTTTTAGTAGACACAGTGAAAATATTACTGTTGCTGTATTGCTTATGTCTCTTGTTAATTTCTGTCCACGGTTTCTTTGTTATTATCTGTTATCTCACTTTAATTTGTAGTTACTTTTTATTGAAGATAATTAGTTTTGAATGATATGCCTATTTTTAGTTTGTTTCTTTTTTTTTAGTTGGCCAACTACATGTTAGTGTTGTAAATATAGAATGTCATGGATTATATTTGGGTTATGTTATTTGAATGTTGGCAGATTTAGTAACTTCCTGAAGCATGGTGAATATTTAAAGATTATCACTTCCTTAACATTACCATCTCTAAATTTCCTAAATTTAGGAGTAAATTTAGCAACTGTCATATTTATATTTTGTGCATTTCTTTGTTTTAATAGTAGCTACGTGGTGAACTAGGCATAGTAGTTTATAAAAAATAAGTGATGTTAACTTTGAAATATTAGTTTAAATTAAAATTAATTTAAACATTAATCTATAGCTATAACATCAAAAAAGTCCCATTCTTGTCTGATCTTGGAAACTAAGCATATTTGTCTTGCTTACCTGATTAGTTCTGAGAAACTAAAAACCGGGATTATGTAGATTAAAAGATCTGATCTATGTAGATACAAAAGTTCTCAATAAAATCCTAACAACTAACAAACTGAATTCAGACGTACATTAATAGACTGATACACAATGATCAAGAGGGATTTATACCAGAGAACAGGATATTGCAACATTCCTAATTATATTAGAAATTAGAATAAAATATCTAGGAAAAAATTAACCCAGGACTAAAGATTTATGTACTAACATTGATGAAATACATTGAAGAAGGAATTCTGTGTTTATAATTTGGAAGAATTAATACTATTAAAATGTACCAAATGATCTAAAAACTCAATAAAATCCCAGTGAAAATTCTGATGGCATTTTTACAGAAATAGAAAACAACCCCAAAATTTGGATGGAGTAAGAAAAACATCAAATAGTCAAGACAATCTTGAAAAAGAAGAACAAATGTGGGGATATCACATTTTCTGATTTCAAACTATATTAGAAGCTGCAGTAATCCAAAGAGTATTTTATTGGTATAAAAAGAAATGTCTTGTAGAAAAAAATGGAAATCTCTGAAATAAACTCATTCAGATATGGAGAACTGAGTTAGACAAGTCCAGCATATTTAGTAAATTGTGTTTGGAAACCAGACGGTCAAATTCAAAAGGCTGAAACAATCTCTTCCTTAAATCATTAATAAAAATCAACTCAAAACAGGTGTTCAGCTTTGAAATTGTATTGTTCATACAACATTTTGGATAATGAAGGCATTTTAATAATATTCTTCTAAAACTTGAAAATGTAATAGCTGTTATTTTTAGTCTGTTTTTTTTATTTGTTTTACCTGCACTTTGTAGTTTTTATTTATAGATCTTTCCCCTAAATGATAAACATATTTTTAAATTTGCTTTAGATGCTATTTTAAATGTGATTATTTTTGGAATTTCTTTTTCTGTTAGTTTGTTATTAATGTACAGAAATATAGTTTATGTCAATTTTGCATCCTGCCACTTATTGGATCTGCTACTCGATCTAATAGTTTTTTATGTCTACCTTGTTCTCATGTAACATGTCATCTGCTCAGGCAGTTTTTTTTTTTAAATAATTTATATACAAACTTCACATCATTGTAATCCAAGGGATTCACTCTTCCTACCCTCCCTGACCATTTCTACCCTCTACCCCCTGCTCTGAGTTGTGTACTTCAGTTTGGTTGTTAGCTTTTTTTACTTTTCCTCATCGCCTTTATTTATTTTTTTTCCTATATACCATATATTAGTGAAACCATTTGGTTTCTGTCTTTTTCTTTTTGACTTGTTTCTGCTAATATGATTTCTTCTAAGTATATCCATGTTACCATAAAATCATCAAATTTGTCATTTTAAATTGATGCATAATATTCCATTGTGTATATATACCACATCTTTTTCATCCAGTCATCTGTTTCGGGACATTTAGTTTGCTTCCACCTCCTTGCAATTATAAATATTTTTTTTTCCTTTCTTTCTGATTTGTATACCGTGTATTTATTTTTTCTAGCTTGATTGCTGGTACTTCTAGGACTATGTCAAATATGTGAGAGTTTGTGCCCTGATTTCATTGGGAAAAATTCAGGAAAAAAACTTTCAGGTTTTTTTTTTTTTTTTTTTCACACCACTGAGTACAAGGTTAACTGTGGGATTGCCATATACTTCTTTCACTATGTAAGATATATTCTTTCTAGACCCAATTTTTTGAAAGGTATTGGATTTTGTATAATGATTTTTATTCCTCTGAAAGGATTATATATGATTTTTGTATTTATTGTTTAATGTGGCATGTCATGTATATTGATTTATATATTGAACTTCCTTGAATTCCTGGAAAAAATGTAGTTAAAATTTAATGCCACTGATGGTTGTCATTTCATCTTTTGAAGCACTCTAAAAAAATTTCCATTTGTTTCCTGCCCTCTAGTTTCATTGGTTAATAGCGATCACCCTACAAAAAACTTGGAATATGCTTCTAAAGCATATATCTTTTCATTTTGCAAGTCAATTAAAAATCCTGCAGTAGTTTCCTTTCATCTTATGAATGCAGTGTATGCAAAGATTCTTGTCTGCTTTTACCAATTCATTATCTTATACTGTCAGGTAGTAGAATATAGAAAGTTTCAGCATTTATTCATCAACTTTTTCAATAAAGCCTGAATTATTCACAAAATATGTCAATTCAAAATTTTAATCAAATTAAACAGTGACTAGTTAACACTAGATTTTTTTCAAGTGACTGGTACACATAGCTCAGCAAGTTTATGAATGAATCTGTTCTCAGACAAGCCTGGGAGCTTTAGAGAATAACCTTGTCTCCAGAAGTATGCAGTTTCTAAGTGTTTGCCTTAGAATTTGGAGAGTTCATTCATAGATGTCAATTAAGAAAATATGTACTATACTAACAAAAGAAAATGATGCCCAATAATCTAAATAGTAGACATCATCTCTAACTGGTAGTTCAAACTCCCCCCTTTCAAACTTAAACCTTCATACTGTATACCGAATTCTGTTAAGTTAAATAAATGCTTACCAGGAATATAATTAAAGTTATTGAGATGTAAAAATGAGTATTCATTTCTCTTTCCAAAGGAGTTAATATTCAAGTTGGGGAGATCTTAAAGGATAATTTTGAAATGATATAATGACCTGACTAATAGAAAAGTGTGCGGGTCATATATTTAGAAGAAGATAGGCATAAATAATGAAGAATTTTCTGTAAATAACTCATTGGAGTTTAAGAATGAATAAAAGATAATTCAGGGAAGGTAATGAACAGCTAGCTACTCAGATTCTTTGGTTTGCCTGTCAAAAGATGATAATAAAATTTTCATATCTAGACATATTTGGTGAGATTTCAGAACTTTAAGTTTATAGTCAAATGATTTAATTTTAGTCAGAAATACAACAAAATGGATGCAACCGAGAATGTCTTTAGATAATTTATCAACAACACTGTACTTACCAGTGCAAAGTTCTAAAAGAAATTGAATCTGTATTTAATAATATTCAGTCAAAAAGCAGGACATACAGCAGAAAAGGACATTTAAGTATGATACAGAAGAGGTAAAGAGAGTCAACAGGAATTGAGAGTAAATCCACTGAAACTTGGTGTCTGAAGCAGTTGCTGTGAGCAGGAAGAATTTACGACTAATTGAAATACAACTAAATGTCCTAATCACACACTTTGCTTTTACAGTACATGATAATGATAGTATTGGATGGTTGCTTTATCAGCTTCAAAATTCTATTGTTTTTTTGGTATGAAATGCACAGGTACAGTTGCAAAGGCAAAATAATAGTATAGCTGACATCTGAAGGATGGATGAAAAGCAAAAGTTATGCACTTTAGTGAGGGAAAACACTCAAACTGGTCAGTTTAGATTACTTAATATTACTTAAGAGATTATTTAATATTATAAATGCAATCGCAAGTACTACATAATGAGTACATTTTTTGTATTGGGGAGGGAGTAATATTTATAAAGAAATTTGTTATTCTTTTTTAGTAGTCTGATAGAGGGAATGAAACGGCAGTGGTTATATTTATATATTTTAAACTTTTCTGTATTTTACTTTTTCTCCTTTTAAGTGAAGACAGTGCTTTAGGAAATAGGTACTTAAGGCATAGAAAAAAGACTTCATTATCCCCTTAGGTACATTTCCCATCCAAATCTCTCTCTATACTATACATTACTTTAAAATATACACATTTGTAAAATACGTTTCATATTTAAAAAGATGTTAAAATCTGGTGTGACATAGTATGTTTCAAGTAGACATTCAAGTTATGCAAAAAATAAAAATCAGCATCATTAGGCCAAGCTGCTCATGAATGTTGAGTACCTCTGTTATAATTGCAGTACAAGTTTAGATGATGTTTTTTAATCTTGTAAGTACTGACTTCAGACCTGAACAGCACAGATAATATGATGATTCTAAAAATTAAGCTGCAAAGAAAAAGAGCCCTGTTAATACATAGAAAATCACTTGATAGAATTAAATGACTCACTCAACCTTGCTGCACAAATTTATAGCTATTATCTGTGGAGAAATAGAGTTAGCACTAACATTAAATGTACCATTTGATTCCTTTATTATAAATTTCATGTTCTGCTCAAAATTTTAACCACTACCATATGGTTTTCATTACATTTGTTGCCATTTGTTATGCCCGATAAGTTAAAAACTTTATTATGTATCGATTTACTGCTGGGACTGTCTGAAAACCTCTGTACTCTCAACACCACCATTGATCAGTTATCAATTGTTTTTTACTCTCACACCACAGAACGTATTAAACTGATTCTGGATTTATCTGGTACATGCTAAAGGGCCTGACCCCAATTTTTCTGTTAAAGGCCTTTTAGCTTCAGTTTTAAGAGCAATTTTGTTTCTTACAATATTGTGGTGCTCTTGACTAGGAATTCCACTTTGTTATTTATTTGGCTGGAAAGCTTGATGAAAACAGTGTTCAGAAACTTTGTAGAGATTTTGGGACTGCTGCTCTTGATTTAATAATTTTCAATGTATATGATTTAATTAGCCAGTTCTTTACATGTGTATATAATTTGGGGTTATAGTTTTACTCCTCCATATGCCCACATGCTTTATTCTTTCTCCACTAAACATCCAGAAAATGATTTATAAACATCTTATTTAGCAAACAAGTCTAATAAAATATATTAGTTAAAAGGAATGAATACTTGTATTGCATTCTAGACTCTGTTACATGTGATTTTAACTATATTATGTGGTAAGCATTGTCAAATGTTTAACAAAATGCGGCTGAATTTGCTATATAGTTTTTTTATTTTCCCCCTAATTTTTAATCTGCTTTGAGATAACCTATTCAGTTACTTACTACGTAATTGAAAGTAAGGCATACTATTCTATACTCAGAAAGTCTAATATAATGTGGATCTTTTTAAACTTAACTATCATGGTATAGAACATAAAGAAAACTAACTATAATATAAATAATTCTTGAAACATGAATTTGATGAATCTGAATATTAGAATTTTTCTAAGCACTATCCTCTACTATGGAGTGATATCTTAGCCTACATGATAAATAAAATAGGCAGTAAAAGTAAATTATATGAACAAATACTTGTTTATTGTTTTATGTGAAAATCAGGAAAGTTGCAAACCATTTTGACTGTCTAAACTATGAAGTGAGGTAAACCTGATTTTGAAGCTAAATTCTGCATGAATTTACTACTTATGACCTTACGTTTCTTATCTGAATTAAGGATTCTTTTTAGTTGTTTATGAAAAGTTCCTGGTAGATAATGTGTAGTTAATGAAAAGAGTTGTCAATGACTTCATGATATTGTTATACTGATGAGTGTGTATCTCAGTGTATCTACAATTTCTGATTTAGCTGAATGACATAAAAATATTATCTTTAGGGCAGTTTTTCTCAAACTTAAATTGCTTGTGAATTACCTGGAAAAACTGCAAAACTCCAGACCCTTTATCAGTAAGTCTGGGGTAGAGACTGACATACTACTTTCTAAAAGCTTGCTGGTGATGTCAGTGCTGTTGGTTTGTGAGGTGTTTGTTTGTGGTGTGTGTGTGTGTGTACATGAAGTCGCAAGGTTCTAGGTGATACATAACACATCTTTCTGCTCTTTCCCATCACATGCTTCTGCAACTTCTTGAATGTACACTTTTGTGTGTGTTGTGGTGCTGTCATCATCTTTACCTTGTAACTTCCTTCAATATATTGTAATCTCTATGAAAGTTAGTCTTCTTTTATTCATTGCTTTTTCTCCAGATCAGCACAATGCCCAAAACTTGGCAATAAATGCCAATGATGGGTCAGTACAAGTCATAAAGAAGTCCTTGGCCGAAAATACAATAGGAAGTCAAGATCGAAAGCCTCTCCATGATGGCTGGATTTCAAAATAGTGTTTTTTGCAAAATGCACAACTTCTCCACACTAAAAGGATTGGTTCCATTTTTTGTTCCTCTAGAAATGTGTGTTTATGTGCATGTGTTTACATGGTTAGCATTGCTATAGGAAAAACGTGTCATTTTGCTAACTACATACAGTAGCACTGAATCTATTGTTGGTAAATTTTCTTTGAATTTCATTTAAGAAAAAGCGTTTGAAAGTAGTAACTAAAGAGAAAGTAAAGTGGAAGTAAGCCATTGAGTTTCTCTAGGGCTAAGACATTGCCATGTAGTAAGGTATAAAAACACTGTTATATATTTGAAATCTGCTAAGAAAGTTATCTGAGTGTTCTCAACCCCATAAAGAAAAAAGTAACCAGGAATGATCATAAGGCAGTGAATCTGTGAACCAAGTTGATTGTAGTAGTTATTTATAATGTATATGTATATCAAACATTGTATACCTTAAATATATACATTTTTATTTGTCAATTTTATTTCAATAAGTCTCAAAAAATAAATAGGAAAAGCTGCAGGAGTAGATGGTTGGGTGAAGTTGACATTGTTAGCTACTTTGTATCAAATTGAAAAAATATAAGTAGGTACTATTTCTCAACATGTAAATTTCTAAAAGGTGTAATTTCATTAAATTTTGTCTCAGAATTGTATTTATGATCCTCACGGAGTCAAGGTAAAGACAGCATTTAACACATAGACTATTTTACTTCATTGGTATCATCTTTGTATTTATTTTGTTTCCTTCCTGACTTCACTGGACACCCATCAGCTCAGGGGACTTTCCCATTTTAACTATATTTTACTGTCTTTTAATAATAATATTGTGAAGCATCAAAAAATAATTGTATGTTCATGTGATTTTTCATAATGATGGGGGAGAGGCAAGTTGACCTGTCTTCACAAGTTGAATGAGATGAGAATCGGACATGTGATGTTTCTCACATGATAGTCATGTACTCTACATTCAGATGGACCTGACTCAGAATATAAAATAGCACTTTTGTTAGCAATGTGTTATTTATATATGAGTGCAATATGGGAAAAATAAATATATTATAACAGTTGTCAGTAAATATGTCACCAGGAGTCTGGCATGCAAACATTTTTATGTTTGTTTTGATAGAATATGGGAAAAGTGATACCTGGTTATTGAAGTCTATGCATATGTTCTACACTTGATATATGAAATCTTTCAGTCACAGCTCTACAATTCCACATAAATATTATAAACTTTCTTAAGCTTTATCCTTGCATTTAAAAAAATAATACACTTTATTTTAAAGCAGTTTTAGAATTACAGAGAAGTACCCATCTCCTCCCACAATGTCCTTTATAATTCATATTTACACTAGTTATTGTTTGTGAAAATTTGTGACTATCAGTTTGTTACAATACTGAACCAATATAGATATATTATTGTAAGTATACAGAAGTAAGTTTTTTTCATATATTTTTTAAGTTAACAACTTTATTGAATAAATGATACCTAAACTTTTCCTATACTTAAAGTGTATGCTTTAATAAGTTTGCCATGTGTGTATACCAGTGAAACCATAATCACAAACAAGACATTGATGACCCCAACAGTTTCCTAGCACTCCTCTGTGATCCCCTCTACCTTTCCTCCTTTTTTCTTCTCCTTATTCCTATGTAACCTCTTATTTGTTTTGTCATAAAAGATCAAATCTTATTTTAAATAGATTGAATTATTATTCATCACAGGCATACCTCAGACCTCTTGTGGGTTCAGTTCAAGAACAGTTCAAATATCATGAAAAATAAGTCACACAAATTTTTCCTCTCTCAATCTCCTCTTCATGTTGATATCTTGACCTCCTGTGGATCATGAATGTTCTTAATCTAGAATATTTAGAGGTTTAGAGGTTTGCTATGGAGTTTGACCAGATTCATCAGAGGAATCACTATCTCAAGCAGTTATAACTTTACAAAATGTATTTCTTAAATATACAAAAGAACTGAAAGTCCAAATGATTCAAAATGTGTGTGTGAGCAAATAGGAAAACAACATTTTTTCTCTCTAAAACTTCATCAGAACTCTTGCATGAATATAAGTGCCTTGTCAGTGAGCAGTAATCTTTGGTATTCTTTTGGAAATTGGGTCAATATAGCGCAGAAGCCTCCAACCAATAAACTAAAGAAAAAATAACAGCACTTTGATAATGCTGTTTCTGCTGCCCAGATTCTTTCAGATTCTTACCACCTGGGCATAGTTGCTAGACAAATTCAATTTAACCAGGAAAACCAAAGTCCTTAAAGCCATCAGTGGCCAGTTATCTTAATTAAGTCGCCATTTTAAATTCCAAAGTTCCCATCATGGTGACCCTTTGCCACTCCAAATCTGAGGCAGGCACTCTGCAAGGCCCAGCCTTTCTTTTTTGTCTTCTCTTTGCTTTTTCTCTCTCCAGTGTTCTGAGCTGCTCTGCTTCTCCAGTCTCTTCAAACTTTTTCAGCAATTGCTGATAGAAAAATCTGCTTTCCAATTCCCAGGCTATCTCCAGGCACCAGCTTCGCATGCCACCTTGCTGTGGCACCATGCTCTCCACACCAGGTACTAGTCTGCCAGCCACTCTCGCACCATGGTTCCTGGCCACCACCAGCTCACTCTTTCAGGGGGCTTCCACCCAACCAGGTCACTTGGGTTACTATTTACTGGCTGCTATTTGCCTTTCCCCAAAGTCTTACCCCCCCCACTCCAGTCTTTGTTTTTAATCTCTCTTTTTTTCCCTCCTCCTGAAAACCAAAGGCTCCAATTTCCCCTCACACACACCCTCTTGGGAATCCATTTTATCTTCCCCACCTGGGATAGGCAAGAAGGTAAAAGAAGAAAGTACCCTTATCTGGTTTAGGCCTCTGTGTTTTTCAGACACAGCTAATGGCAATACCTACACATAACACTGCCCATGTTGGGGTCACGGCTTCATTTTCTTTTTCGGGTAGTAGTACTAACTTGTTTAAAATAAGCACCATGTAAACAGATGCACTATCATGGAGACTTTGTTGTGCTTATAGCAGATAGACAGCATAGGCTTAACATAATTCTTGAAGGGCCTTGAATTTTCATAATGATAAATTAGTATTGACATCAACCTAGAGTCACCAACTGTGTTAGCACTTAACAAGAGACTAAGTCCTATTAAACTGTTAGGGCAGATTTTGACTCCTTTCAAGTTATGCAAGTCTTAGATGGAATGATTCTCATAAAAGACTGTCAAAAAAATATTTTGTTTAGTGTAGTCACTTCTGTCAATGGTGTTGCCTGAATAACTTACAGCCCCTTCTCCAACAATAATTGTTGTTTCACCTTGCATTTTATATTCTGGAGATAGTTTGCTTCTTTAAACCTCATGAATTAAACTCTACTACTTAGCTTCAAACTTAAAATTTTTCTTATGCAACTTTTTCTTAGCCTAAACAGAAATAAAAATAGGGTCTTTATGGACATTAGGTTTTGACTCAAGAGAATGATATGGCCAGTTTGATAGTCTACCTGGACTATTCAAGCTTTCTTCAAGTTAACTAGGATGTTTCAATTTCTTCTCATTCATGTAATCAATGAACTAGCACTCTTAATTTCCATCAAGACCTTTCCTTTACTCTTACAATTTGACTGTTTGGCCCAAGAGATCTAGTTTATGGGCTTTCTTGGTTTCGAATGTGGCTTCTTCGCTAACTTAATCATTTCTAGATTTTGATGTAAAGTGAGGTGTGGAACTCCTCCTCCTATTTGAACACTTAGAGGCTATTGTAGGGTTATTAATTGGCCTAATTTCAATATTGTATTTCTAAGAGAATAGAAAGGACTGAGAAGAGGGATAAATAAAAGGAATAACAGGTTAGTGGAAAATTCAGAAGATGCACAACATTTATTAAGTGTCCCCTCTTATATATGTGCAGTTTATGGTGGCCTCCCATTGCACAGTAGCATCAAAACTCAGAGATCACAGATTACTATTCTGGATACAGTAATAATGAAAAAGTTTGAAATATTCAAAGAATTGCCAAAATGTGACAGAGATACAAAGTAAGCTTATACTACTGTAAAAATGGCACCACTAAACTTACTCCATGCAGGTGTGCTATAGACCTTCACTTTATCAAAAACACAGTCTCAACTGGGCATGGTGGTGCATGCCTATAGATGGCAGCCTAGGAAGGCATGGCCTGGGCCAGGGATTGTGGTTTGAATCCCGCTGGAGGCATGTAGTGAGACCTAGTCCCCCCAAAATAGCTGGGCATGGTGGTACGTGCCTGTAATCCCAGCTACTTGGGAAGCTGAGGCTGGAGATTGCTCGAGTTTGTGGTACCCCAGGCAATGTGAGCCTGTGGTTCAAAAAACAAACAGCAGTCTCTTTCAAGTACAATTAAAAGGATGATGATATGTACTCTCCTCTTGTTTGATTTATTTCACTCAGGAAGATTATTTTGATATTTGTTTATGTTTTCTTTCTTAACAGTTCATTTTTAATGGTGTAGAGTTACCAATAATGAAGGGAATTTACATTTTAGAGTTGAAACTATCTAGCCAGACATTCACCTCTCTACAGGATGTATAGCAAAAATAAAATTATGAATTCTGTGTTGCATTGTAGGGAATAAACATTGAAGAAGAAGGATATAAAATTGTGCCTTAGTAGTACTTTGTAAAATAACTTTTAATTATTTTATATATAACTATTAAAGTGTGCATTTTTAAAAATTGTAAATAGCATAACTTGTGTACATATGAAACATTAACCTATCAAATCTTACTAATACTCATTTTAAGTACATCCTTACATGCAACAGTAAATTAATGGGGACTGGAATTGAGACCATTAGTGCTGATTTGTGACTCCTGGAGTTGCGTTTTTGTTCAGCTTTTCAGAAAGGTCAAATTATGCACTATGCATGGAGAGACATAGCTAGAAGGAGGGAGGTTTACATATTTGCAATTTATTATGTCTGACTCCTTTTGAACCATGGCATTTTTTCCCCCTATTCATACTGTCTCTGAAATAGCTGGCTTTTTTTCCAGTATGTGTTCATGCTACAGCAAGTGAATGTGTATGTCTGGTAAGCTAACACACACGTCCATATTCAGCACTTCTTGTTCTCTGCCACTTGGAATTAACATTGACCCAAAGAGTCTGGAGTAGCAGACTGACATACACTTCACAATTATATTATTTTAAGAAAAACATTGTAAACATTAACATAGAATTAATAGTCACAGGAAAATATACAGAAACAAAATGTGAACTTGAGTACTTAAAATTCATGTCATGGCACTTATAAAATGCAACAGTTTCTAGATTAGCAAATATATTCACAGATATTCTTGAAATGTTAAATGTCAAATATTTCAATTTTTATTTTTAATAATGATAATATAAAGCATAATTTATATAGTTCACAGACTTATATAAATAAAAATTTAAGATTATTTGAAACTTCTGCCCCCAACCGAAAGCATCTTTTTTAGTTTTGGCTTGCTCTTTTGTTGTGACTGCTAGCGTCATTTTTGTTGATTTGTTTCAGTTCTCAGGTGTTCTAGCAGAATGCCAGATTTAGGGGATTGTATTTCACATGTTAAAGATGAGGAACCCCCAGAAAGTAAAAATTTTTTAATATTACTTTTATTGCTTTTGGAAGACTGCAGATTACGAAGGTTGGATATCCTTAGTTAATCTTAAAGAATTAAATCTGAGTAAAACCAATTGAAAGGACTTTTTTTTTTTTTTTATCTCAGGCTATGGGCCTTTGTTCTGCAATAACTGTGCCATTTAAAGTAAATTGTCCATTAAAGTACCACTCCAGCTTTTGACAAATTGCATCAAACTGTTTTCTTCCTCCAGGGAAACACAAACCTGAGAACGGTGGTTTTATTTTTTTCTGCTTGACATATAGGTTGCCTGAGCCAGCGGGCTAAAATGCTTTTAGGTGCTCTATACGACAACCCAAAGAGGTTATATATGATCCAGTAGAGCCCAAGTGAAGACACTGAATACTAGCAACTTATCTCGTGATGACAAATAATTGGTTATGCTCTTCTATCATTTATCATTTTGAAAAGAGTTCATACTTTTTAATCATACAATAAAAGAACAATGTAACAAAACTGGCAAAGGCTATCAATCCTATTTTTGACCAAGAAGCCATTGTACCAAATGGAGATAATTCAAATGTCTGGCAAGTTATGAACTCAAAGCACTGCGGTTGTTTGCAACTATATTGTCTTTCTTTTCAGTTGAGAAAAGTTCAAATTGTTAATATAACCAAGTTAAAAAAATCAGGGTTGATTAAAATCTTCTTTTGAAAGTTACTTAGCTATAGTCAAAGAAACAATGATAGCTGTACAATTGTGTTCCAGATGTTAATGGAATGAAGTTTCATGCTTTTCTAAACATATTATTTTAGCTAGTTGAAAATATTGCTGTTGGTTGTAGTAATAATCGTAAAAATAGTTATAATCTATGTTTGCATATATAATGAAATAGAAAAATAATCATTGTCTGTGTCTTGATAGTTTTTCATTCTCACTTTGATTATTGTTATGTTATGATCATATAGTTAGTAGTGCTTTAACAGAACGTAACTATTTTAATTCACAAAGTGAACAGTTGGAAATTTTGCTAAATAGCTAAAAGATGCTGAAATGTTTTGATATGGGGACCATTTTCTGAATTTCAGAATTTTGTTTGATATAAAATTCATGCTTACTGGATCACTATTCAGAAAATTTCTGGGTAGGGTCAATTTCTTTGACTTTCATACATTTGAAGATAATAGGTTCGTTATTTTATAGACTGTCCCTGAATTTGAGATTGTCTGTTGTTTCTTGATGATTAGATTCTATTTATGCACATGTGAAAGATGTATTACAAAAGTGAGGTTATGTTCCTATCAGAAAACACATCATTTTGATTTATCTTGTGATTCTCAATGTCAGGTCTGATTCTGTAAGATAAGATTAATGTCCGCCAGACTTAAGAAAAGTCTGTGGAGAGGCACTTTGAGATTGCATAACATGCCAATCTTTACTAAACATTGAGCCACTCATCTGTTTTGCTGAAGAAAATCCATTTTTAATGCCAAATTGTCTGATGTTTGGTTGAAGGTAAGTTTTTTATGTTGACTACTTTGTCCTTTTGACATATCCCCAATCATTCCTTAGGTACATTATATTTTTTTTTCTTTCTTTCTTTTTTTTTTTTTTTTTTTTGCACAATGAGATGTTCCAGACTCATCTTTTACTTTCCCTGTTATTTCTCCAACTGGAAATGACAGTTGTAGATTATGTAGATAATGTTTACAACTCATGGTTTGGTTAAGTACACTTATTTCTATTAGGGTTTTACTACTCATGGACATTCACAAAAGACAAAGCCAAGGAATGAGTACGTACACATATCTAGACACTCGTGCATCTTTTTTAATGCTGTATTTCGACACAAGTCTGTATATTTCTTTCTCCGTCTATACTTTACCTATTTAAATACATGAGTTTACATTAGCACCTTCAATTGTACTGTGATGCCTCCTATTTTTGTTTTTACCTTTTATATACATTCTTCAGTGAGAGGTAGAAATCTGACTCCTAATTGCTTTAATGTATTATTTGATCATTCTCTCAAGGACATCTTCTCTGGGAATATGTAAACTGGTTTCTGGGAATATGTAGGGAGCCCTAAGTGATTTCTTATCTTCATGATAATCTGACTGCTTATTTTTTTCTGAAATACTACATATACCTTCCTAGATTTCCTCTATCTTTATTTTATATCCAAATTTTCTTTTCCTGTCTGCTCTCTAAATGTTCAAGTTCCCTACAGTTGATTCCTCACGACTTACATGATATCAATTAATCTCATGGCTTTAAGTGTCTTGTCTATGTCAATAATTCCCAAATCACTGTTTGCTGAATTCAAAGCTGATAACATGTAACCTCTACTTAAATCTAGGCTTATGTTTCATGCATTCAAAATATAAAGTGGTCAAATGAGTATACTTAATTCTTCTTGTTCCGATCTTCTTTCTCCAATAAAGGAACCAACTATAGCTGTACAAGACAGAATATAGGAATAGTTCTGGTTTAGCTATTTTTCTTGATAAAAGAGATTGATAACCTGAAAAATAACTGGAAGAGTTTTAGTTTTTTTTTTTTTTTTTCCATTTGGGAAGTTTAATACATCTAAGACTACCTATGTTGTCTAGCAAACAAAGTATGAATGGGTCATAGAACACATGCATGTTTCTGTGTATAACACATATAATATTGTATGCCAATTATTTTAACAAAGTTTTAAGTGAGTTATAACACTAAAGGACTTAGATATGTATGCATTTATGGATTTATGAACCTTCAAGGACTAAAAAGAGATCAATAATGACTGAAGGGAGAGATATATATTATGCAGCTAATCTCAGTTTGACTGCTCATTTTATGCTCCTAGCAGAGAAGTAAAGAAAAGTTAATATATGTGTCCACCCTACAGGGATTCTGATTTAATTGATTTGGGATGTGGAGTCGTCTTGAAGTCAAGGTTTAGGGTAAAAATTGACTAAGATAGTTTCTATCTATATACATTGCCAGTCAAATACCACCACTAGTCTGTATTACTGGTGTCCCCTGAAATAAGCAAGATTTGATTGAACTCCTGGCTTAACTAAACAACTTCTGATTCAAAAATTGTTTTGAATAGTGCAGATATAAAACATTATAAGAAATAAATAATTTTATATTAATTAGGTGAATTAAAAAAGTTATCCATTTCAGGTCTTTTTTTTTTTTTTTTTTTTGCTCCACAGTCTTCAGTGGAGACAGGGAGCAAGTCAAGTGACCTCTTTGGATTCCTTTTTTCTGAGATCCAAGCTACCATCTTGGTCATTTAGATATGTTACCTATACTAGCATCACTTTTAGGGGAATTGTGAAAAAATAATCTTAGTAGGTCTTTTTCTTCCCAAAGATTTAAGGCAGGCTTACTCTTTACTACAGTTTCTCTTTCTCTCTTCTAGATGCTGTGGATATTTATCCTTGTGGGTAAGATCCATCCATCCATCCATCCATCCATCCATCCATCCATCCATCCATCCATCCATCCATCCATCCATCCATCCATCCATCTAATCTGTCTGTCTTTCTGTCATTTTTGATAGAATTGCATGGCCTTCTTACTAAAGCAAACAAGTAATAATATCAGCAAGACAAAACAGATCCTTCAACTCCATTCTACTTCATCTAAGGAACACAATTGATCAGTGTAAGTTCAGCGGGGTACAGGAAAACAGTGGTGGAATCTGCAACCTGCTAACCCAGCACTTTTGATTTGTGTTGTGATTTTAGGGATAACATCTTCCTAGTAAGTTTCATAAAGACATGTTGAGTCTAATGAACTTTTATTAGCTCTCTAACTATATCCCATTTTGTTCCTTTTGCAGCTGTTAGAACAGGAAAGACTGAAATCAGCAGATTTCTGACTGTGAGTAAGCTAAAAGAAGTTTTAAATAATTTTTTCCACCTATTTATCAAATTTCTCTTGAGACAATTGGCTGTTACTTGGTGTTCCATATTAGGAGAAAGAAGCACAAGCATATTTCAGTCATTTTGTGAATAAATATTCCATCTATATAATTGTAGCTGTTATTTCTTTCTTATTTAGTTATATGATTGATCTTGGCATGTGATCTTTTGTCTATTGCTCTGCCAAAAACAGTCTAAAACAAATTTTACAAGTTATGAGGAGCTTCTGTGTAGTTATAATTCTACTTCCCCTCTTACTTGAATATAGTTCTCAGAGCAATAACATTACAAAGGAGAAAATACAAATACATAAAAAAAGTATGCATGAGATTATTGAATTAGATTTGTGAAAGCATGTTTAAAGCATTTTTTTACTGAAAAACTTAATCAGATTTATTAATCATATCTTTGTGCTTACCACTGTTAAATGAAAACTTAAAAGGTAGCAATCAATAAACAGAGATAAAAGCTTCTCAAGAATAAATGAAAGGAAGTAATAAAAAGACTCACTAAGCTGAAGTGCCTCCTATCAACAGCAGCTGATAAAATATTAAAACATTTGCCTTGTGTAATGTCTCTGGAGAGCAGTCTTGCTGATGTACTAGACCATGATTGACAACTTTGAGACCTTGCTGGAAGCCACAAAAGTATATCTATAATATTATGCTCAATTGCATAGATCTTTCCTCCTAAATGGAGCTGGAAATAACATCACTGAGTGACTGGTTTTTAAGAAATTGAACACTCACCTCAGTTCTAGCTCCAGTTTAATTTGTTTAGAATTTGATATTCTGTGACATCTGAAATGTGAGAAACAAAAACAATGACAGAGCAATGTACCTGAAATATATGAAAACTATTTTGTACAAGTCAAGGAATCATTAGAAAAAATTTACTGGGCATGAGCATCTGGATAATTTCAGTATGATTATAAGTAATTATTAATAACTCCTGACACATTTTATGCACCTGATTTCCATGCATTAACTTGTTTAACAAAATTGCCCTTTTCAAATGTTCTAGAAATGTAATCATATTTCTTTTTCTTTTGAAATAAGGAATTGATATTCAGAAGTTTAAAAACTTGCACAAGATTATAGTAATCTGAATTTGAAACCAGAACAATTTAACTCAAAATAATACAGCGAATTGAACTTGACCATGTTGACCATTAGATGACCTTAGGCATCTTGGGTAATTGTGATAATCTTAGGTGGGAATTTTTGAATGGAGGAGGTACTTAAAGAGGGATAGGAAAAACCTGAAAACCTAAAATAGTGCTATGAATTTTCCTGTCTAGTTCCAGAAAGTTGGTCTAGTAATAGGGAGGATCAAAGTAGACAGAAATATAAAGATTCATTGTGATTCATATATAAGCAGTGTAACTTCGAATCAGTCCACACATAGTTTGGAAGTGGAGTGTTTCCCTTGTTTGTTCAGTTACCACAGTATGGTTCATTAGTGCAGTAAAAATAGGGGTATCTCTTAATAGTAACCTGAGAGTGTAAGGCCTTTGAATGTAACTGGCAAGTAATTGATTACAGAGAGAAGAAAGGGTAATGATGTAAAAAAGATCTCTTTCCAATGATTTTCAGAATAATTATATAGAAGAAGGAATATGAAAAACTGAGACAACAGCTGAGTATTAAACCTCAGCATATGCTATACAGTGTGGGGAGAGAAGGAAAAGTCAAACCCTCCTGGAGATTTAATCAGTGCTAGGAGTTGGTTTCTGTTTCAGAAGGTAATGATTAAAAAAATCAAATTTTATGTATAGACATGAACATAACTTTGTGATCTTAATAAATAATACCTGGGGACTTTAGAATTATAGGTAGATATGAATAAGTATGCCCCCCAAAATCCTAAATCAGTTACAAATTGAACTGCTATTTATTGTCACAAAAGTGGCAACAGTTATGAGAAGAAACAGCACCTAGTTAAAGTGGAAACAGAAAGTTGTGGTTTTCCTTATTCAGGAATTTCCAAAATTGTTCAGTTTTACCATTAACTTGAAGATCTTAAAATTTGCTATGATAAGAGATTTGCATTTCATTTTTAAAAGCAAGATATATTGAAAGTATTCATCCCAACTGTTTTATAAATTATGAGAGTCCTTTCCAAAGTTAAGATTATACATAGCAGCAAAGAAGAAAGTTAGCACCAAGTCAGTGGGTTTTAAAAATGGATATTGTAATCCATAGGGAAAAATCAGAAAATAGAGGCTACTGAAAAATAGCCTTAAAAAATATCTTGATGATGGAGAAAGTTTCATTTAAAAAAATATTTTATTCAAACTATTTTGACCATAAAGTTATACATAGTAATTTAAATACATGAAGCTGGACTACTAAACTTGTATAAATAATTACTTTTTGCTTTATAAAATATATTTTGAAATTGCTGTCTTTACCCTTTTAGTTCCTTTTATGATTGCATGCAGAGAGCATTAATTTTTGTTACCAAAATATTATAAAATTGCAAAAATGCAAAACCCTCCTCCTCCCTTTTATATTTGAAATGGCAAAAAATAGACGCAATTAATAAATTTTAAAAAATGTTGCTTTACTTATATATAAATATCTATGCTGTCTTCATTCTTCTTATATCTTTTCATTTTCTGATATTGTTAAAGAGTGTCTTATACTTTGCCCTGTACACTGAGTTTTCAGATATATGTCTCACTAACTGAATGTATTACTTGTATTTAGCTTTCTGGAATTAAATTCTTAGTCATTTAACTTAAAATTTTAATCTTGAGGTACATAATCTTGAATTATATTTAATCATATGCCATTGTTCATTAAGTTGTCCTTTTATATTATCAAAATCTGATCTGGTACAATTATTAATAAGTATTTAGAATCATTTCAAGGAAAAGAATGATCATCTCAGAAACTGCTCAGGTTTCAATAACAGGTTCATTGAGAGTCAATGAAAAAGAAATTAGATGCCCAAATTTTGAAAAGCAATTGATACTGGTTTATATTAATACCTCATGGTTCTTTATCTTAGGAAATGAGGGAAAGAAAGCAAATTTGTAGGTATAGGGTTGGAGATCTTAAGTTCTTAAGTGTTCTTAAGTGTTTTTGAAAGTATATATCTACTGATAACTCAATTTGGGAAAATAATTCACATTTTTCTTTTATAGCCAATTTTCAGTTTTTTGTTTTACTTCAAATTGTATTACATGATAGAACTTCTCTATGATTTGAAATTGTTTCATCTCTGTAAGTCCTATTTAAAAATATTTTCATGACTTATTCTCAAAAAATCTATTTCTTAGAGAAGTTTTAGATTCACTAAGAAAAATTGACTTTTCAGAAAGAACAAAATTCTACTGTAATTCCTGCTCTCACACATGCACAGCATCCCCCAGTGTAAATGTACCCCAACAGAGTGGAATGTTTGTTACAAATACCAAATTGACACATCATTATCACCTGAAGTCCACAGAAAATATTTATTTAATATATATCAGCAATCAACACACAATAATCAGCAGAATCCCTACCTCACCTTCATTCCTTTTATATAGTATTCATTTTGTTTAGCTAATCTAATCTCCTTTTTAAGGCCCTGTATTTAATATAACCTATCATTATGACTTAATTTCCTTTGTCAAAAATGCTATTTAAATAGGCATATGACATTTCCCCCCTCTAAATCAGATGTAAAGTGACATGTGGTGATTGGATTAAAATAATTATTTCTTTGCTCTTTGTAAGAAACATAGGAATAGATCTCTCATTTACTGCATGTTGTTCTATCTGAATATGACATTTGGGTCTGTGGAAACCATTCTGTGACCATGAGGGAAATTAGCAGGGAAAATATTCTGGGAATTACCGAAGGAAACAATGGAAATAACACAGATACTTGAAATTTTGAATAAGCCAAATTTGAGTTGCTGATTTTGGCATATATTGTTATGTGGAGTTTTATATTTTCCTCATTAGCCAGTTGAGTTATAATTCTTACTGCTTGTCAGAATACATCACAGTGGATGCAATTATAAGATATAGCAAATATAATCTTAAAATATATGCTTTGGTGTTACATTTGCATTCATGTCCACTCATTAATTCAATAACTTTAAAATAATGAGTGAAATTTAAAGATGTTTAAATTTTTTAATTTATAATCTGAATTTCTAGTATAAGTTGACTAAATGCCTAAGTTACTGGTTTTTATTTGTAATAATTCCTTTTGTTATTACCTGTCTTTTAAGTTAAAATATATTCATTTTATATTTGAATGTTTTTATCCTTCTGAGGAGACGTTTTGAGAGTATGTCATTTCTAAGGATACCTACTTTCAAGAGCAATGGGAATTTGAGAATTTTGTCTTCTGAATTATTTTGAATCCTTGACATTGACTCATGGTTTAGTGTATATTCTGAACTGATAGGAGCTTTTGTCACTATTGCCATTACAAAATAACCATATTCTATAGTCAATTGTTCACATACATTGCAATTCAGATTCTTACTCAATAAATTTTCTTCTAGTATTATAATTATTGTATATTACATCCCACATAAGTGAATTTGGTGCTAAAATTTTTATTTCAGTTACTCTTGTTTGTCAATTTGTTTTACCTCAAATCTTCTAAAATGACATTATTATTAAATAACATCACATTATTTAATTTTCAAATGTTTATCATTGATAACACAACATTAAAATTACCACTAAAAGTTGAAGTTGATTCTTGAGCATTCCATTGTCCCATTTACCCAGATTTATTCATCTTCCTCCTCCCTTCTGGGAAACACTACTTTTTATAAGTACTTATTCTTATGTTATCTGTTCTTTCTGGTTTCTGGTCATTGAATAAATCTTTAAAGGAGAAAAAGTCAGAGCTTTGATCACACAAATATTTGAAACTTCTGAAATAAAAAAAGTAAAAATGGAGAATTTTGGAAGAACATATGGTAATACTTAAGATATAATGATATCAAATTACTATAAAATGCTGGTTTCTTTAACAAAAAATGAAGCATAAGAGTTCAGAAAAATAACAATGCTAATGATTAATAAGCTTGAAACAATACTCAACAAATGAGCATCAAAATTCTGTGCTTGTAAAGTTGAGGACTAGACCTTGTTAGGTGACAACTCTTCTCATCCAAAAGAAACATTGTATTTCTGGTTCCAAAACCAATACTAGATTTTTATTGTATATTCAGATTGAAAAAAATTGATTGAAATTTATAAATAGTGACAACATCTGCCTGATTTTTTTTTTAGTGATTATGACTTATAAATTAAAACTAGGGGAAAGTAAGAGTTTCTTTTTTTATTACCACCCAGAAGAATGTGCAGGTTTTTTACTAGATAGTATATAGATGGGTATTTAAGTAGAGATATAGGTGGAATTGAGTGGCCTGAAAATTGAGAGCCACTTATGGTTCTAGACTTGTAAATGACATCTCTGTGTTTCTTCATATAAATAAAGTTATTTTAGGAATAAATAAGTTACTTCAATGGAGAAAAATTATTAATAACATATTACATGCTCATATTTTTTTTCTGGGATCACATTTTATGATAGGCAATATATGATTTACATTTTGCTAATATTTAGGACTCTATTTGTGTGTGTGTGTGTGTGTGTGTGTGTGTGACTAGATCTCACTATTTTTGCCCATGGAACCACAGGCTCACGTAGCCCGGGGTACCACAGACTCAAGCAATCTCCAGCCTCAGCTTCCCAGGTAGCTGGTATTACAAGCCTGTTCCACCATGTCCAGCTATTTTTTTGGGACTAGGTCTTGCTATGTTGCCCCAAGCAAGACTCGAACCATGATCCCTAGCTCCAGTCGCTTCATAGGCTGAAGCTTACAGGCACACGCCACCATGCCTGGCCAGGACGCATTTCTAATGTACATGGAGGTATGAAAAGAATATCATAATGACATTTAAAATGCGTTATCTATATCAATAGAATTTTAAGCTATTTTAGTAATGTCAGGATGATGAATTGCATATAATTCAAAGAAGCATGGCCTGGAGCAGATACATAGCATTTACACAGGATAGATTCATCTGGCAAGAAATCAAATAAAATTTTCAGTCTTATGGTCTTAACATCTCTAGCAGATAATCCTAATTTACAATTTATCTGCATGATTTCAACATTTTGAACTTTTTATTTAACCTCAGATTATGACATCTTTACCTAAATGGCCATTATTTTGTATTAAGAAATCAGTTATCTACTGTATAATGCTGAAAGCCACCTTTGATATAGAGATAATGTACTTTTCCAAAAAGTTACTATAATTCTAATTTCCTTTTTTTCCTCTTTGTTAATCCAGTATTTATAAATAAACATAGTTCAAGCATTCAATCCACTCCTTGGAAAGTGTCCTTCAGTCATATTTTTACATACAGGCATCCAACTATAAAATCTCAAATCCCTGTAGCATTGGGTTACTGTCTTCTTTTTTCTTTTTTTTTTCCTATATTTAATAGTTTAGTACTTTAGTACTGTGGTTTTTCAATCCTGACTCAGCATGAGAATGATATTTGTACCTTAGATATAGAGTGAGAGAACAGAAGATTCCAATTTATTTCCAAGGAGTCACAAGCTGATTCTGAATCTCTTGACGTGGGCCCTGACATTTTTATTTTGAAATGTCTTCACAGATGACTGTAGGACTGAATCAATTATGAGTCTTCAGGTTGTACTAATAATAAAAAGATAACTCCATGTGAGACCTCTTATAAGAGGGGTGCTTATTTGAAGCATAAGGAAATATCTCACAGACACAAAGTAAGGATGTGACTCAATCCAGAAAAGGGTTAGCATGAGAATCTGGGAGCTGGAAGAGTGTGCTGTAGTGGGTTTCTCTTTTAGTTTGCCTTTTGGTGCATTTTTGTTTTTGGATATCATTTTCATTAATTTCTACTTTTTTCATAAAAGTATCCACTAACAGTTTAACATTATGGCTATTATATATATATATATCACACTTATAAATATATATATATGAACAATATATTCCACTGAGATATTTTTAATTGATGTAACAGTTCAACTACTATATGGCTATTATATATTGTATTATATGCTATATATTATAGATATGGACAATTTATCCCACTAATGCATATTTTTAGTGGATATGGAACACTTTCAAGAGCAAGCACATATATTTTTCATTTCTTTAATATATTTTTTAATGAATCATTTTATCAAGAAGTCAATCATTTTTTGCATTTCATTTTCTTCCCCTCACATGCCAGTATACAATATGGTGCTATATTAGTCTACTTGGGTTGCTACAATAAAATACAATAGCTTTAAGATCTTAAACATAGGAATTTATTTCTCACAGTTCTGTAGTCAGGGAAGTCCAAGAGTCAGGCAGTTTAATTCAAGAGTCAGAGAGTCCAAGAGATCTCTTCTCTTGGCTTTTAGACAGCCACCATTTCATTTGAGCTCACATGATCACATGAGCTCACATGATCTCTCTTCTGTGTTCTAGTGGGGAAATAACCTGAGTGTTCTCTGTTTTCTCTTCTTGTAAGGTCACTAATCCTATCATGTCAGAACCTCACATTTATGACCTTATTAAACTTAACTGTTTCAACAGAAGTCCCATCTCTATAGCCATACTGATGTTAGGGCTTTGACATGAATTTGGAGGAGAGGGGTGGTGACACAACTGTACTGTCCAAATAGGGAATAAAAACATGGAAACGGATAAAGTCAGTATTGCCATTGGTGCCATTTTATTTCAGATTAATTTTATTTCTTTGATAACAAGCTCTCTGAAAAAAAAAGTTACTTCTTCATTCTCTCTCATAAGTGCCTTGGATTGATTATAATATGTAAACTTGTTGTTACTTTGAAACCTCATGCTTCAATAACCCTTTATTTATTTATTTTTCTCTTTTTTAATATACTATTTTATTTTGTTCTTTAGGTTACAGCCTCTGTGTTATTATTCCCCCCCTTCCTTCTCCCTCTGGTGCCCCTTCCATTCTCTCAAACCCCATTCTTTGTTGTTTATTAGCTGTGCTAAGTCCATTAATCTCTTTCCTATGGTAGTGTCTTTTCTGGGTGAGGGACTGCGTTGGTGGATCCAGGAGAAATTTGCTTTTAGATTTTCAGTCTTAAGTTTGTGTTGGTTGGCCAGGTTATATTCCTTTGTGATCTGTCCATGTTTTCTTGCTGCAGTCCGTGTTCTCCAATCCCATCTCCATTGCTTTGCTCCTTTTCCTTATGGCTCTGGTGTTGGACTTAGGGGATCTTGCCCCCAGCCAGTGTTGGTCAAGAAGTTTCTCTGTGAGTTCAGGCTTCTGTGAGTGGCCTTTGAAGATCATCTCCTCTGCTTCAGTTTGCAGTTTTGATGTAGGGCCCATTATCCCCTCTTTGGTTATCCTCTCCTCTCCCGTAATGAGGGGATGGTGTGTTGCTCTCCATGAATATATCTCCAAAATGAAGTCCCGGGTCTTGGCCTGGCGAGCGCAGAAGTGCGCATGGTGACATCGTGTCTCTATGGTTGTTTTTCTGGTCTTGCATGCACTAGTTCACTTGGTTGTCCAGCTCAGGCCTGTGGGCTGGACTTTTGCCTGGTCCCTCACCTGTTCTATGTTGGGGTTGGTGTTGCGCCTATTCTGGGTACTCTGAAGTTTAGCTGGAGTAAGAAGTAAGAGAGAAATGGAAGGAGTGTTCGTGCCCCCTCCCCCCCCACCTTGCTTGCCCATGCCCAGGAAGCTCCCAGCGCGGGGGCGGGCCGGCAGGACCACCTTTCGCCATCCCATACCCCTGGCTTAGGGGCTGGGGGCTACATAACGCTGTCCAAGCCAGCTGTAAGTGGCTGCCTGTCAGCAGCCACTTACTGGTGGGTGGTGCCTGTTCCCCCACCCCGTCCCCCCTCCTGGGGGACTCACCTGAGAGACCTGACCCCCCTCGCTCCCCACTGGCAAGGAAGCTCTGAGAGCCAGGATCCCGGCTGCAGGCAGCCGCCTATCTCAATAACCCTTTAAAATCAGTTAATTGCATAGCATGATACCTCATTTCCTCTATTAGCTATTTCTTCCTGTTAACTCTATAGGATAATACAAAGAATACCTCTCATGCACGATTCTCTTGACCTACAAATAATTCCTGAAGTTACCATGATTAGTCCTTAGTTAATATTTCATTTTCTTTGGAGATTCTTACCCTCATTGGAAATGTCCATTTGTAATTGTTACCTTGGTCCAAATGTCACATCTTCTGTGAGGTCTTACTTTTTTCTTTGTTCCTATAGAATTTTCTTGGAAAAATATTTGTCTTTTTTAAACATACCTTTTTAAAAAAAGGCCCTAGATAACATTAAACTATTTTGAGTCATGGAAATATCAGGCAAACATAAAGATGATAATGGAAAAGACTGAAAAACAATTGTTGCATATTCAAATATTTGGAGACTAAAGTGTTGTTTTGAGTGAAAAAAGAGCCTTAAATGAGTATTTTACTAAATAATTTGCTCAATATTATGCACATTAATTTGAAAACCTGGTTGGAATGGATGATATTTTTGGAAAATATAAAATGTCCTTGCCAAAAGAGATAAAATATCTAAAGAGAACACTTTCCATATAAAAATAAGAAAAGAGAGGAATTGCATCTGAAATAACACCCACCAGAAGCATTTTTGAAGAATTTCTCAAAAAGAGAAAAATAAACAAGAAGATATCACATCTTTTACTTAATCATAGGCAGTTAAAAGGTATACTGGAAGAAAAAAACCCAGTAGCAATAATGATATGCTAAATTAAATAGCCAGTAATAACATATCTTGTCAGTTACATAATGGGAGATGTTTTCATGGTTAGCTTACTATTTTATTTTTCCATGATTTTAATTTTTTGTAACTTTTTATAATGCAAAAACTAAAATATATAATGAATTAGAGAAAACAGAATAATGAACCTCTATCTTTCACCTAGCATTGATAGCTATTTTTTTCTTTTATTGAAATGTCCTCCTTTCCCTACATTTCATTGAATTTCTTGTCAATTTGATCTCAACTATCAATTTTATATGTAAATATTTCACCATATATTTTAAAAAGACAAAAAACATTCTCATTTGAAATAATTGTAATAATATAACTAAACTAAAATATAGTCAACAATAAATTCTTTAATATCTTCACTATTCAACTCCCCATGATAATGTTTCTCCCTATTTACCCTCTTTCAAACTCTCTAGGTTCTTTCCAACATCCGCAGTCTTTTTACTATAATCTCAAACCAGAACAAGACTCTCTGAGTGCAGACTAATTTATTATTAAACAAAGTGATTTCCTAATTACTGCAGAAAGAAACATATTAGAAAAACTCTGATTATTTAAACATTGTCCAAAACCTTTTTCAACGTTGTCCAAAAACCTTTCCCCAGATTGTCCAAAAACCCTCAGCTCTCTTAGTCCTGATCCTCTCACCAACGCCCAGTCAGTTAGAGTTCATCTCCACATGTTTGAAGATATCTTCCTTTGGCTTGCTCCTTTGGTATGCTCCAACTCCTCCATGCCGTCATCTCCATGTACTCCTCCAGGTAGTAGAAAAGAACTCCATAGTTCTGAAACCAGCAAAGTTCATTTTCTTCTCAGGCCTGGATTTTGCATGGCTTCTCCCAGACACAAGACAAACTCCAAAATGGAGTTCAAGTCACCAAGCTCCTTAGCTTTCAGCAGGCACACTCATGCTTACTAAGAGCCATGCGTTGCCTGACTGGGCCAAGGCCATCCAGGCCTGAAGCTCGTCGTGACCTCATGGCCTGGCCTCCACCTTTCCTCCCAAAATTGATAATTCTCTCTCTTTGTTTCAACTCCCTTTATATATTCTCTCACTTCTGTTTTCCCCCACCTTCTGGGAATAGCTCCTGAGTTATCATATTACCTTGTATCTTTCTGAAAGGATATTTTAATTGAGACCATTCTCAAGTATAACTTATCCTTCCTAACATTTGCATTCCTAAAGCAAGAGACAATGGCACCCAGAGGTAGGCAACCCTTATCTTTTCAATGAATAACACTGCCCATATGGGGTCCCAACTTCAGTCCACTGGGGATAATGGAATACCTCATGTTTTCTATTTAGTTGTTTTTTTAAAATTGTATTTTTTTAATTGAGATAGTATTGGTTTACAACACTAGATATTTTAAGAATGCAGGTTCATGTAGCTTCAAATGTATGTTACCACGCTAAACCCAACCCTGAAGCACCCATAATAATCTCCATTGTATTCTATTTGGTCCCTTTCTCAACTTGCTCACCACTTACTTCTCTGGGTCCTCAATTCTGGAGTCATATTCTAGTTTGTTTTGGGTTAATTTTGTCTGTTCCTTTGTTTTATTTCTCTTTATCCTGTTTATGAATGAAATCATCCAGTATTTAGTGTTTGTCTTTCTCCTTCTGATTTATTTTGCTTGACAAATATTATCCCCTTCAGTTCCATTCATGTTGAAAATATCATTTTCATCTATTTTGTATAGCCAAGTAGTGATCCATTGGGTATATATCCTGCATCCTTTTTTATCTACTCATCTGTCCTTGAGCCCTTAAGCTGTTTTCATACCTAATTATTATAAAGAGTGCTACAGTAAACACAGGAGAGCACATATCCTTTCCAATTAGTATGTTTGTATATTTTGAGTAAGTACCTAATGGGATGGAGTTGCTGGTGCTTAGGTTATTTCCAGCTCTTGGATTTTGTCAATAATGCTAACATGAGATAGTTGGATCACATGGTATTTCTAGTCTTAATTTTTTAGCTAATCTCTAAATTTTAGATTGACATTGCCACCAACAGTGTGTGAGGTTTCACTTTTCCCCAAATTGCCTACAGTTATTGTTTCTTGTTTTTTGGATAATAGACCTTTTCATAGGTATGAGGTGGTGCCTCATTGTTTTGATTTTCATTTTCTTAGTAATAAGAAAATCTTTCAATGTCTTTTTATGTATTTGTTGGTTATCCCTATGTCTGCTTAGAGAAGTGTTTTCAGATCCTTTGCCTGCTGTTTAAGTTATTTAATCAGTATTTGGTTTTTTTTTTTTTTTTTTTGAATGTTGTCACTGGGCATTAATTTGTGATGGTCTCACAGAGAAGAGATGGAGAAAATTGGATTACTTTAAACTTTCAAGAGGCACAAAGGGAAGTTCAAGGTGGTAGAATCTTGAGTATATAATAAAATGTATGACTAATGAATAAGCAAAGAGAACAAAGATCAATCAGAAAAAAAATTGTGGATTATATTCAGTAAGGCTGAGAACTTCTGAGATAGTGATGCTGGAAGTCTACCCCCTGGATGCCAGTGTCTCCTGTTGCTTTAGGATTGCAAGGAGGAAATGCTATGACTTCAAGGAGGAAATGCTAGACTTAAGAATGAATTTAATTAGATTCTTTTCAAAAAAATACAAAGGGGAAGAAGGAAGGGAAACAAGTTTTTCCTCTCATGTAATAACTTATAAGCTTGTTACTGGAAGAGCTGGAAAAGAAATAAGTGAATATAAGGAGAACTGGGACAAAGGAAGAGATAAGTGATTTTGGGATCAGCCATTTTGAGGAGCAACTGCTCTTAGTGAGCATTCTGGGGAGAAGGACAACGTAAGTCCAGGCCACATGGCCAAGGAGGGCAGCCTGGTCATAGGCCCATGCCTGTGGACTCACAGCTTTAGCATGGTTAAGTCGAGTGTATGTGTTAGAGGATTTTTGGAGAGGCCATGAGGAGGCCTTTATGAATCTGCTATTGGTTCCTGTTCTTTGGAGTTTCTACCACCTGAAGTGAAGAGGACACAGCAAGGAGGAGACAGTAGCATCTTCGTCTACCTGCTTGGATGGTGAACTGCACGGCTGGACCTCAGCTTGAGCTGACAATAAGAGGTTTTTTGCTCTTGCATCTCCCATGATCTTGTGTCTTGTGTGAGCCTAAGAGGATTCAAGCTATAACAAAACCAAATAGGTGAGGTATAGGAAGAAAGAGCCTTAAACTTATGCCACCTGGGCAGGACTCAAAAAGAACAAGGTGAGAACCACAAAACACTGAACTGCACCTACAATGTCACTAAGGAGCTGTGAACAAAAACCTGGCACAGAGATGCTGCCAATAAGGGCGTTGCACACCCCCTTTTCTCGGAGAGAGGAGGCCTGATGAATGGCAGTGTCCCCACAGCAAAGCTCCAAAGGAGATCAGGAGACCTACCATCAGTTGATGGCTGTCCCCATCAAGGAGCTGCTCTACCAAAACATACAGCTGGGAATCATGCCCCCTAAGCCAAAGACCCAAAACATAATGTGAAGGAGCAACAAAATGTTGCAGAAAACAACGGAGATGAGATTCACCAAGAAATGAGAATCTCGAATCTGCCTACGAAGGCAAAAGCAATACAGAAAAGATAAACAGCACTCTCTATCAAGTCCCAAGAAATCACACCCTCACCAAGGAAGAGGAAATAGATCCAGAAAAGAAAAAAGAAAAAAAGACTAAAGTGTTAAACATGGACAAACAGCAAAAAGAAAGGAGGCAAAGTGACCAGAGGGGTTGTGGTGTGGTGGGGTATTCCCATGGGAATTGACAATTATACAAGCATGTATTGTAAAAAAAAAACAAAACAAAAATAAAATTAAAAAATGATAAGTAATCAGTTTAAAGGATATCAATTAGCTATAGAATTAGAAAAATTTATTCTCTTTGCAATCAACTTTTTAATTACAGATTCTTTCATTTATCACTTGTCTTCAAAACAATTGTTGCATTCTAAATAGAAATATATCACTCAGCAGACAAATATTTTAAAATTTTATGAATTCAGTAATCTAATACAGAAAAAATATCTAATCTCTGTTTCATTTTCGTTTTTCATACGTACCTTTTAATAAGCATATTAATGAACTAGAAATAATGACATTCTTCATTTTTTAATATCTCCATTTGGAGAGATTTTATATATATGTATGTATACTATATATGTATACTATATACTCATAACCACCAAGTATAGAGTCTCAACCTTTACTTTAGGCGGGTTTCCTTGGAAACAGATTCTGAAATGGAAATTCATGTGCACAACTTTACTGGGTAGTTCTCTGAGGATTGATGTGATTAGGGAGCAAGGAAGGTGAAACTGGGCAGAGGGAAAAATAGAGCTGTTATAAAGTTACTAAGGCTCAGCCAATTATACTGCAAGCTCTCTCAAGTTAGAGTCAGAGTTTGTTCGTTTGAAAATCATTTGCCATTAAGAATAATTGTTGGTTGTTTAGAATAGTCATTGTCATTTACTGGGTTTTATCTGGCTTTTATTGGAGACAGAAGCATGAATTCAGTGGGAAAAGAATTGGGACCACCAGCACTACATATTTTTAGATCTTTAAGAATTACAATAATTTCTGCTATTTTCCCCAGGTGGTTATTGTTTGTGGCTTTTTAACTTGCTAGAACAGGTTTCAAAAGCTACATATTGATATCTTATACAATAGAACTTGCCCCATGAACCAGGTATCAATTTGAATGCTCTATTCCAATTATATAATATCTGTTTCAGGTACATATCTGAACTTATATTATGGTCATTGGGTGGGAATGTGGAATCCATGGTTACTCTTTGTACTAATGCTGGATTAGGGTAACATTTATTACATGTTCCCTCCTCATTGTAAATACAATTTTTAACTTGACTAATATCACCTTCAACCCAATGTTCCATAGTCTACAATTTCTTTAAGTATTATTCAGTTTCCTTAGTATACTTACCCTTTGAATAAGACTGGGAGAATGCTTACATAATAACACTTTTTATACAATTAAAGAATTCCTCCTATTAGGGACTGGACGGTAGCTGGATTTAGAAATCAGGTAAGGAATCAAGATTCTTTCTTTTTTTGATACTTGTTAATTTATTTTTTAAAAATAATTTATTTGTATATATATCATGACTTTTTATTTTGATGACTGCTTTAATTTTTCTGATGATACTTCTTGCATTTCTTTGAGAAACATATTGGTTGGTTTTATATTGCCTCTAGTGATACCATGTTCTAGTAGCTGTCTTCCTGGCAGTGGGCCAGTCAAATCTTAAGACTATTATGAACACTTCATCTACTTTGTTTCTGTTAAATACAACCACCTAATTTCTGTTATTTCAGGACTTTATCACCCCATTGCTTTCACATAGAGAAGTTTGGTTAGTAACAACATCTCATAGTCATCACTTGTTTAAAGAGTTCAGTTTCCACTGACATTGATAGTGGTGGTGCTTATTGTAATAGCACATTCTTTACTGTTTGTTAAATTGCTTGAAGGGGCCCAGTGAATGTTGTTGGAAGATTATAGGTGTTTTGGTAATAGGTGTGGTATAGTAATACATATATGAAGAGGTATGAACCTATATATATATATATATATCTTAATCATATACAAATCAACATTCCTTCAATAAAAAATAATACAGCTAAAAACAAAGAATTCTATGATATTAACTTTATTTGTTATCTTGACTTGTCAAACAATGCCCAGATTTTGGGGTGTGACAGTAAAAATGATTCTGGATGAGATAATTTTTAAAACATGTGTGCATTCAATGAAGCAGATCACCCTTCTTGTTGTCTGTGGGTATCATCCAATCAGGTGAAAATGTGAATAGAACAAAAGTCTGAAGGAGGTGTTAACCCCTCTTGTCTGATTCCTTGAGCTGGAACACCATTTGCCTGGCTTCTCCTTGTTCTCTGGTCTTCAGATCCTTACTGGAAATCATCATTTCCTCTGGTTCTCAGACTGACTTATACTATGAACTTATTTAATCTTCAGCTTAAAGACTGCAATGATGGAATCTTGCCGTGCCCATAAATACACAGGCCAGTAAATCTGTCTCTATATATTTGTCTCTATATATCTGTTTCTGTATATTTTGCTGGTTTCTCCGGAGAACCCTGATAAATTCTGATTTAGATTAAATGGTTTCCTTGTATAAAGTTTTAAAGTAGGTAAAAATAGTCTATACTGTTGTTGAATTCAAGTTACTGGGTAGTGTCAGAGGTGAGAGAGTAAGTGAAAGAAGACATGGAATAAACATCTGATTTTTGGGGGATGGTGACTTCATAGGTGTGTTTAATTTGTGAAATATGATTTTATTTGTGCATATATATGATTACCTTTATGTATTTTATTTCAAGAAGAAGATAATCTAGGAAAAAGTCTTCAACTGTTATGCTCTCAGCCCACTTTGTGAGTGCTTTTTCTCTCCCCCTCCCCTTCTAATATCTCAGTTCTATAATTTGCTTTCAATGACTAAGTTTTGGGTTTGACTTTGTCTGGATGATGGTGGCAGGACTGCTATTGTAACAGCACTAGAAAGGGGTACCCTATATGTCCAAAATATAAACCACAATGTAAGCACACATTACTCTCAACTGAAAAAAAGGTCATAAAAGAATAAAGTAATATAACAATACAGGATGTTGAATGACTGTATGAGGATTGGGATTCAGATATTCCATCAATAAAAAATCTTTGACTATTTGAGATGTTTGATTAGGTCACAAGAAATCTGTAGTGTCAGATAGCAGTATGGGCTCACATCAAATTACAAAGCAAGGGTTTTACATAGTTATATGCATTATGAAAATATTTGTCTCCTCTTTCACTAAAGTTTTAAATGTAAATAAATTTAGACTATAATGTTAAATTCTAGAATATCCAGGTATACCAAAGGAGGCAGTAATATCACCCAGAGTTTTAATATAATGACTAATGAGAATTTGTTTCCGCTTTTGGGGGAGAGACTGAGCTTATTTTCATTTGTATAGTCTGTAATTGTTTCTTGGTAGGTTAAGAAGGTACTATATTGTTGTTGAGCAGAAATTTAAGTTTAAGTGGTAATTTAAGTCTATTTGGGTTGCTGTAACAAAATACCATATATTATGGAGACTAGTTTTACAGACATTTATTTCTCATAGTTGAAGGAACAGGAAATTTCAGTGTAATGTGCAGGCTCTGTTCCAGGTTTATAAACTCTGGTTATTTTGTATGATGACCAGATGAAGCATGATAACTTAAAGTATGCTGAAGTACAGTAACCTAAGAAATGCAGCCTAACAGGTTTAGATCAACAACCCATGACTTACTTAGTTTACTGGTATACAGTTCAGTTTCTCCTTAAGTATACCTTATTTTATTTTCATCATGTTAGGCCTTGTACCAACACCAATGACAGCCTACCTGGAACACCAGTACATATAAAGTGTATATAAACCCTTAATTTCCTGTTAAGGGTAGTCAGCCTCTGATTATGAATCTGCTGAGTCTGTACCAGTACTAATAAACCGGCTTCTTGACTACACTAGTGTCCTCATTCCCTGATTGCCAGCTTCCATATTTGGAACAGTGATTGAGTACTGTTCTTGTTCCTTTATTGTCTGCTTTCAGTTTGGCTATTCACATGGCAGAAAAGACAGGGAGCTGTCTGTAGGTTTTTTTTTTTTTTAATTTTTTTAAACAGGAAAACTAATTCCACTTTTGTGGACTCTGTTTTCATCATCTAATTACCTCCTAAAAATGACCCTTAACTCCAGATGCTAATCATTGGTATTGGAATTTATTTTATGAATTTGGGAGATGCAACATGAACATTCACCCTGTAGTAAGTAGAGAAATATGTATGGATATGAGTTGTATATGGATGCTGAAACACCTAATGTCTGCTGGCTCTCCTACCCATATTGGCATATCTATATTCTCTTCTTTATTGGAACTGGAAGTCTGCACATTATACTTTCAGGATTACTTTTCACCTGATTTAATGTTAATGTTTTACTAGTGAGAAAGTATGGGTAAAAGATCAAGAAAGAAGGCAGTAACTATTTATATTCTATTTCTATGTGTGTTTGCCAGCAAGAGTAGCAGCAGGTAACTAAAATAGATCTGTGTTCCCTCAGGGTCGGGGAAATTCCAGCAACATCAACAAGACTAAAGGCTTCTGAATTGGCAACAATTTCAGTTTTAAATGCAGGAGGAGCAAAGTCATCACTTCTAACATTTTAGGGATACATACAAGCTCATAATTTCCAGTCCAAGGGAAAAATCAGTTTCTAGATCTCTTTTCCCCGTTTGCTCCTCCAGTCCTTCAAGCATTTTCTGCTCTTCTCTTTGCTCCTCTATTCCCTTATCCAATTCCCTACATCATCTCTTTTGTTTGACATATTTAGAGAAGTTTTTCTTTTTTTGATAGGATACTAAACAATTCAATAAAGTAGCATTAATCCAGAGTAAGTACTAAACACATATTAGCATACATGGAACCTGTGTACATATTGCAAAGAGGCAACAAATACAGGTGAATGACTTGCAAAAACACATAATATTTCAGTGTTAATATAAGGAACTACCCCTTTCTCTAGGGAAAAATGTTTATTGCATAAATTAGATTGGATTTCCTCTTGATTTTCTAGTCAGGTACTTTGATGGTGTCATCCTAAATTTAATCACTGTCATATATTCTCTTGGTTTTTATTTTGAATAACCCATTTCCTTGGTTTTAATGACTCACTTTACAAGGGCCAAGATATAAAGCCTTGATTTAATGTTCATTCTTTAAGAAACGTGGGCAATAGGATAATATAATATTGCATAAAGCAAGAAGGGGAAAAAAGGGATTCAGAAAAAAGAAAAATTGGGTAATGGAAAAATGAGAGGAAAAAGTAATGTGCAAAATATTTGGACAAAAGAGCACAAAACCAAATGAGATTTAAAAAATATAAATGTGGCCATGAACGCTTAGATTAAATGGACTAACTCACCAGGTAGAAGGTAAATTTGTCAAATCAAATGAGTGAAATGTATTTTGTATAATTGACTAAAAAACATACCTATAATACCAAGAAAAGTTGAAAGTTAAGGCATGGGGAAAAATACAATGAAACGTTTAACCAAAAAGAAGTTTGTACACATACAGACTTCTTACAAGAATATTTACTAGAATTTTTTTAAAAATCAAGTTTTTGAAAGGTTTAAATTCTTAAGAATATATAGCAATCATAAAGCACATGCACATACAATATAGATTAAAATATATGAAACATACATAGAATTAAATAGGATTCAATAGTGATGGCTCCTCTTTTATTTTAATATTGTTGATTTTTTCTGTCTTTTTTTTTTCATGTTAGCTTGCTTAGATATTTACCAATTTAATTGTATTTATTCAGGCACCAAGATTCTTTCTATTGATTTTATGTTATATTTTATGATGTCAATTTGTGATTCATTGATTTAAATTTTATTATTTGTTTGCTTTACACTTACATTCTCTTTTTTCTTGTTTCCTTAAGTAGAAGCTGTAATTAGTGAGTTTAGATCTTTTTTCTTTTTTAACTTATATAGTTAATGTTTTAAATTTCCCTGTGAACACTACTTTCAATTCATTTAAAATTTTGATAAGTTCTATTTTCATTTAAATTTAGTTCAAAATTAAATTTTTTTTCATGGGTCAGGTATGTTGGCACGTGCTTGTAAAATCCCAGTTACTTAGTAGGCTGAGACTAGGGTTCACTTGTGTCTGTGGGTTTGGGACTACCCCAGGACAACATAGTGAGACTGAGTCTCAAAAAAAAATTTTTTTTTCATGGATATTCTTATTAGTGTGTTATTTAATGCACTAATATTTGTGAAACTACTCTACTTTTTTCTTGTAGTTAATTGATGTGGACTTCACTGTCACTGTCATCTCAAAATGTAATTTGTATGACTTCTGCCCATTTAAATTAGGTATTTTTTTTTTTAACTTATGATGCAGTATATTTTGGTGAATGTTCCATGTGTATGTGAGTATGAAAAGGATGTGTATTCTTCTGTTGTTTAGCAGGGTATTTTACAATTGTCAATGAGATCAAACTGATAGATAGCTTTATTCAGGACATCTATATCTCTATTGATTTTCTGCCTGCTTGAATTATCAATTACTGAAAGAAGGCTGCTGATATCTTCAACTAAAGTGGTGATTTGTCTATATTCCCCCTGAAATTCTAATTGTTCTTGTTTCAAGCATTTTGACTTTCTATTGTTAGGTACATACTTTAAGGATTGTTATGCTTTTATGGGAATTGACTGCATATCATTATTATGAAATGACTTTTTATTCCTGATAAAGATCTTTTTTTCTGAAATCTATTTTGCCTAAAATAAAAAGAACAACCTCAACATTATTTTGAAAATTGCAGTATTTCCTCCCTTTCCTTTTTTCTATTAGGGTCTTTATATTTAACGTAGGTTTTTGTCAGGAACCTTTATTTAATTTTTTGCCTTCTGTCAATATCTGTCTTTTTACTGCCATTTAACCTATTTACATTTAAAGTGATTTTTGATGTAATTGCATTAAAATCTACCAAATTGCAAATGTTTAATTTTCACTTAATTTGCTATTTACTCTTTTTTTTTCTTTCCTACTTTTCTGACTTTTCCATTTATTATTATTATTTTATTTTGTTCTTCAGGTTACAACCTCTATGTTCTTTTTATTTTTTCACCTTCCCTCCACCCTCTGGTGCCACTTCCATTCTATCAAGCCCCACTCTTTGTTGTTTATTAGTTGTGCTAAGTCCATTAGTCTCTTCCTATGGTAATGTCTTTTTTTCTGGGTGACAAACTGTCTTGTTGGGTCCAAACTGTCTTGTTGGGTTGAACCTTGCTGTTAGATTTTCAGTCTTAAGTTTGCGTTGGGTGGCCAGGTTATATTCATTTGTGGTCTGTCCATGTTTTCTTGCTGCAGGCCGTCTTCTCTAATTCCATCTCCATTGCTTTGCTGCTTTTCCTTATGGCTCCAGTGTCAGATTTGGGGGGTCTCGCCCCCAGTCAGTATTGGTCAGAAAGTTTCTCTGTGAATACAGTCTTCTGCGAATGGCCTTTGGAGATCATCTTCTCTGTTTCAGTTTTGATGTGGGGCACATTATGCCATCTTTGGTCATCCTCTCCTCTCTCGTAATGAGAGGAGGGTGTGTTGCTCTTCTTGAAGATATCTCCAAAATTAAGTCCAGGGTCTTCTTGGCCCAGCAAGCACAGAAGTGTACATGGTAACATCATGTCTTTACGATTGTTTTTCCAGTCTTGCATGTACTTGTTCTCTTGGTTGTCCATCTGCTGTGTCCAGCTCAGACCTGTGGGCTGGACTTTTGCATGGCCCCTCACCTGTTCTATGTTGGGGTTGGAGTTGAGCCTATTCTAGGTACTCTGAAGTTCAGCCGGTGTAAGAGAGAAATGGAAGGGGACTTCCGACCCTACCCCAAAACCCCTCCCCACTGGCCCGCGCACCAGAAATCCCAGCGTGGGGGTGGAACTGGCCGGACCGCCATTCACCTTCCCAGGTCCCTGGATTAGGGGCTGGGGGCAACATGGCACTGCAGAGCCAGGCTGTAATTGACTGCTTACCACCAGACAGCCACTTACTGGCGGGTGGGGCCTACTCCCTCACCCCAACCCCTCTCCTGGGGGACTCACCCGAGAAGCCTGACACCCCTCTCTCCCCGCTGGCAAGGGAGGTTCCATTTTTAATTAACAATTGTTTCTAATTCCATTCCCCCCTCATTCACTTTTCCTAACATTTGTAAATCACTGATAAATTTACTATCTCCAAGATTTTGTCTCCTCTAGAATGTCATGTTTTTATAATTATACAGAGTGGCTTTTCTTCATGTTTCCCACATTTTTTTCATGACTTGATAGCCTATTTTATTCTATTGGATGAGTTATAACGGTAAATTTAACCATTGATATATTAAATCATAACATTTCATTTGCTTCCAAATTTTGGCAATTATAAATAAAACCACTGTAAATATTCATGTGCATTTTTTTAATGTAAACATAAGTTTTCAACTCATTTAGGTAAATGCCAAAAAACATGATTTTGGATCATATGATAAAATTATGTTTAGTATTTTCAAGAAACTGTCAAGCGATCTTCTTCCATTGCTGTACCATTGTGCATTTCACCCATAATACATCAGAGTTCTTGCTATTCTACACACTTGATAGCATTTGGTATCATCATTATTTTGGATTTTAATCCAAAAAATTTGTAATGGTATCGAATTTTTAATTGCTTAAGGATATATTATGCAGGGCATATTTTTATATGCTTATTTGTCATTTATATAGCTACAGGTCAAGTTTCATTTCTAATATCTTTCCCACTTTTTCATTGAATTGCTTTTCTAATGACTTTGAGTGGAGTTTGTATATTTTAGATACATGTCCTTTTGGCAGATACTTATTTTATTATTTTCCCCCGTAATGTGGTTTTTAATTTTTTTAACAATATCATTTGCAAAGAGAAATTGAGAATATTAATTTTAATAAAGTCTAATATTTTTCTCCATAGTTCTTGCCTTTACTTTTATCTAAAGTAGTGATGAAGATGATGAATGGGCAGAATATCAATGGAGGGTAAGATAGAGGAAGATGCTGATTAGAATGTGAACCAAAATATGGATTAGGATGATATACTTACAGTCTGAAGCTCTGAGTTAGAATTTTAGTCATACAGATTCCAATTACAAAAGCTTAATATGCTAAAACTGTTCTGGGATTAGAATTCATATTTATGCTAAATCTCTTTAGATTTGCTTTTTTTTAGATCAAGAAAATGAGTGTTTGTCATATTTTTTCATGAAGATGGGTAACATTATTTGACATCTATATCAACTCTACCAACATTATATATTTTTATTATGATTTAAAATGTATCTTTAAACTAGTTATAAAAGTAATACTTATTTGTAGATATGTACTTGTAGGAAAACATGGAAAGTAAAGAAGGATAATAAGGGAAAATATAATGAAGTGATTAAAAATATTTGACCATATTATTTTCATTATTTCTTGTCTGTCTTTATCCTTTTGTCTAATGCATGGTGTTTTTCTTTTTTTGTTTTCTGTCTTTTCTTTATGTCTTTTTCTTCTGTATCTTTGATTATGTTTGTCCCTCTTTCCCTCCTTTGATTCCTATCTCTTTATTCTTGTTTCACTTTCTCTGTTTTTTCCCATTCTGTTCTTCAACTGAAATATGCAAAGTGCTTTATATTCAATCACTTGGGTTTATATTATATTGCACTAAATTACTGTAGCTGTTGAAGACATAAAAAAAACAAGCCACCCATCTCAAAACATTCCAGAATGTGTCACTAAGTGAAAAATTCTCTCCACTGGAGCAGAAATCTCTAAGGGCAAGAACTATTTTTCAGGCCTGTTTCATTTTTAACAGTCTTTGGCAAATTGATGACATCTCATGCTCTATATCAGTAACTTTTATTAAAGAAAAAAAATTGAACTATGTAAAGTAAAAGTTGGTTATTGAAATGATTTTATTCCTGGACTTAGTTGGAGATAAATGGAAGAATGTATAATGTATAAAGAGAACCAAGTGTGAATAAGAGAACCAAGTGAATTAAAAGTGTAGAAAAAGAAAAGATAATAAATCTATTAATGAGAAATTGAGAGTAAAGTTCTGAGGGGATGCTGGTAAGAAAAAAACTCATGTGAAGAAAGAATTTTGGATTATTAGGGGTAATAGGAAAATATAGGCAAAATAAACGAAGAAGGTACAAGTGAGAAAATGATGTAGATCAATTGAAACATGGATAAAAATTGTTGACCAAGGGAATGAAGCAAATTTGAAAACAAAAACAAAAAACTACCTCTATGCTGAGAGATTGTTTTTTCTCATTTGCTTTGTCTTGTATATTTAAAGGATAAGTTCATTTTAATTTACAGATTTTTATTTGAATTGTTATATATATATATGCATCTTTTTTATCTTCACTAGTGACTTTGTATGAGCATGTTTATGTTCTAGAAAACCATATGGGATATTTATTAAATATAATTTTTAGATCAAAAACCAGTTATATTAAAAAAGAATTGTAGAATTTTATGATTAGCAAGATAATAGATAAGTTTGTGTGAGCACAGTTTTAACAACTAAATCTACATATCCAATGAAATAATGGCTACACACTTCAAAAGAAGACATTTATGATGAATAACACATGAAAAAATACTTGTTAGGGAAACAAAAATTAAAATCATATTAGAATCTACCTCACAGCTGTGAGAATTATTCATGTGTAAAACACCAGAAACAATGTTGATGTGGAGAAAAAGGAACCCTCGGACACTTCTGGTGGGATATAGTAGACTGCTCTGGTTACTATGAATGCAATATGGAGGTTTCTCAAACATGAAAAATATATTTATCAAATAATACACCAATTACTCTCCTAGATATGTACCTCAAAAATGTAAAAATACTATTTTCAAAGGGATTTATTTTCTGTTCATTACAGCACTATTTATAATAGTTAAGCTATGGAAACAACAAGACACATGAGAAGATTAAGAATGTATAGTATATTTACACAATGGAATAAAACTAGTGTCAAAAAGAAGGATGAACTCTTGCCATTTGCAACAATAAAATGGAACTGAAGGGACTATGCTATGTAAAATAAATTAAAAGGGGGAAATAAAAATACTGAATGATGTCACTTATATGTTGGTTATAGAGAAAAATAACAAAGGGAAGCCAAAAACAAACCAAAGACAAATCCTAGAAATCTGGCTGTAAAATCAGCATTACCAGAGGTGGTGGTGGAAAGTGAAAAACAAATGAATTAGGGGGAGTCCTGTGGGTTATGATAGTTGTTTTGGGGGTTGAGGTGGGGATGGTAACATATCTGATGAGGTGTAATCCTATTCTGAATCATACTGTGTGGTAAACCAATGTTAGCTGGTTAAAATAAATAGATTAAAAATAAGGAATGTCACTAAATTAGAAGTTATTTAACTCCTACACTATTTTTTCTAAGTATGACCATGTTAGGTGATAATCTGTTTAGAAAGAAACTATAAATTTTTCTTAATGAGTACTAATGTACGCATTTAAAACTTTTGATTCAGTTGTAATATAAGAAAACTGAAATAATGTTGGGTTCTATTTCATGTTGTTCCTACTTTAGTCATACTCAAAAACTGTGCTGTCCTATGAGGCAGTCACTAGGAATGTGTTATTAGGCAGGTGACATATAGCTGATTCAAAACAAGATGTGCTGTAAGTATAATATACACAGTAAAATTTGAAGTTAGTATGAGAAAGGAAAATAATATGAAATAATTAGTGGATACTTATAAAATACATTAGTATACTAAAAGCATGTACGTCTGGGGACTTGAACCAGCTGGGCCTCTTTTCCAGTGGGGAGGAACCCTGGGTAGGACCCCTGCACTGGAGAGCAAGGGTGGGGGTCCGAGTGGGGTCTTAGCCCTGATCACCAGCAGGTGGTTGCACAGGACAGCCATCTGACAGCCTGAATGACTGAAACATGGTTTGGCCAACCCCCAGCCCAAGAGGAATTAGAACTGTACCTGTCTTACCATCCAGGCCCTGCCCCTTTACGAGGAGATACCAGTGTGCAGGAAGGGGAGGTGTAGGACACCCCTTCCATTTCATTCTCACTCCAGCTAGTCCTCAGAATGAAGAGCACAAACAATACAAACACCTACATAGAATGGATAATGGACCAGGTAAATGTCTAGCCCATATATCTGAGCAGGACACAAGAGATGGAATATCAAGAGTACCAGTGAACGGGAGCTGGGAAAACAACTACAGAGACAAGATGTCACGAATTCTGACCTATGTGCTCACCAGTTCTGGTAGAGCCAGAATTTGTGAAGACATCAAAGAGAACAGGCACCCCTCCCCATTCCATGAAAGAGGAAGACCAGAGTTGGCATATTGCCCTCATGGCGAAGCTGCAAACTGAGGGAGCAGAGATGATCTACAATGGCTATTCACAGAGGTCTGTATCCACAGAGAAACTTCTTCCCTGACACTGACTGGGATTGAGACCCCCCTAAACCAGATGCCACAACTATAAGGTAAAGAAGCAGCAAAACAATACAGAGAAGGGGTTGGAGAAGACAGCCTGCAACGAGAAAACATGAACAGACCACAAATACAGACTGGCTGCCCAATGCAAGGTTAACACTGAGAAAACCTACCAGCATGGTTCGTCTTGTCCTAAGAACACAGCCCCTCACCCAGGGAAAGGACAGTACCACAGGAAGAATGGGACTAATGGACTTAACACAGATTAACAAACAACAAAGAGACAGGGGTCTGAGTGAATGGAGGGGGTTTCAGATGGAGGGGGGTGTCCCAATAACTGTTTACCAAGGCTGTGATTTAAACATTAAAAATAAATAAATTAAAAAAGTTACAAAAAGCATGTAATTATGAGAAAAAGTGTGTAACATGTCAATTTTACTTGTTGATTGCATGTTGAAATACTAATATTGATTTAGTATTGAATAAAGTTTTAAGCTTAATTTTCACCTGTTCCCTTCTATTTTTCAAGTGAAGCTATTAGAAAATGTAATATTGGTCATATTCTTAGTCACAATGTACTGTTCCAAGCCAGGAATCAGCAAACTATAGCCTGTAGGCCAAATACAATCTTGCTATTTTTGTAAAAAAGCCACATCTGTGTGGTTCCACATTGTCTATGACTGCTTTTAGTCTTCAGAGTTCAATGCTTACAATAGACAACAGAGTCAAACAGCAATGGTGAGAAGTCTAAAATATTTACTGTCTGGCTCATTACAGAAAATGTTTGCTAACCCTACTACAGTACAAGGAGTCATCAGGAAGATTTATTTCACATTAATCTTCAGTTTTCTGCTCATCCCTACAAGAAGAATCAGTGTCTAAGAGAAGAAGCAAGTGAAAAGGTAGTGAAACAGGGTTAAAGAGGACTATAGCCTCTTTATAGGACTATAGTCCCTCCCCAGGGACACATAAGTGTGGGTCTTTTACTCTCGCACTCAATTGCAAGACCACTTAGGCTCAGGAGACAAGGAGTTTCATTCAACAAGAAAACAAGACATCTCTAAAGCCATAGGTGGCTGGCTATCTCACCCCAGATATTGTCCATGTCCAAAAGTTCTGAACAAAAGGCTGCTTATTTGAAAAGGCACTGTCCCATCTTGCTGCTAATTATTACCAATTTAAAATAGACTTAAACCTTTTTTGGTTAAAGTGCAATGAGGGGAGTGAATTGATTTCCATGGTGGTTGTATTTGTTACATGGAAAGGAAAGGTTTAAAATAGAAAGTAAAAACAAATTGACAGAACAGAAAGAAGTGACTGGTGGAAAAGTAGCAATATTTTTTCTACTTTTCAGGAGCTGGCTTTTACCCAGATGTTTTTTTTTTGTTCTGATTGTATCAAGTTAGGGGTACATCAATGAAATAGTTCCTTCTAGACTTTCAGCCACAAAAAAGGAAGGCTAAATAAAAACTAATTAAACCTTTAAAATGATAATATTCAAGGAGACTAGTCTGTATCTCATGAATATTGAACCTGAAGTTATGGTCAGTGAGACATTGGGGTGGGGAGGTAAATCTGAAGGGAGAGGATCTTATTTTACATGTGACAAGGATATTAATTATTGAGACCACAGTCTAGACTGTGGTGAATTATTTCTAAATGTGTTTGAAACTGTTTCTCCTGTTGTTTTCTGCAGTGTAATTGTGTGCTCCTCCCAACAGAATTTGGAGTTTATTTCCCACTCTTTGAATATCAAGCTTATTTTCTGAGTTGCCTTGATCAATAGCACGTGATTAGAGTGATATTGTTTGAGTTGGGGGGCTAGATCTTAAGTGGTTTGGTGCTTCCACTTTTATTTTCTTGGAATATTTCCCTGAGGCTTCTGTGATAAGCACAAGACATTCATTTTTTTTCTTCTTGCACAACAATAACATTACTACAAATTTGACTGAAAACAATACATATTTCTTTTATCACAGTTTCTATGGTCCAGAAGCTCTAGCACAGCTCAGCTAGGTTTTTTAGGATCCCACAAAGTGTTCTCTGGAACTGCAGTCTCATCTGTGTGTAGATTCATTTCCATATATATTCAGGTTGTTGTTGGAGCCTACTTCTTTTCTTCTGGAGATCCCTTGCAGTTTCTCACTGTACTGCAAGCTCATTAATCTAAGTAGGTTCCGTGTTGGTTCCAGCAGTTAAAGAGGAATATTGGAGTCCTTGGTGGGTTTTTACAGGCTTTAATGCTCTCAGGAAATGAGCTCCACAGGTACAACAGGCAGGGAGGCTGTGCCAATTGTATGGCAAGAGGGGACAGGTCAGGGAAGGAGTGGGGTGCTGGGGGACAGGCAGGCCTCCCAATTTTCCAGTAATCTTCATGCTTTTTCCTTGGGCTTTCTCTCTGGTGTTCCCCCCTCCATGCTCTCTTTCTTGTGCTTACTCCTTACCATATTTTCTACCCAGAGGTGACAGTGGGTAGGGAAAATGTAAAAAATGACACCTCCCATTTTTCTCCCAGGTCTCCCCACTCACACATGTGCATACCAACTGAACCAGTCGTACAATCACTCAGAGGGCACAATACCATAGGTGCTGTTTGTAGAGGCTAATGGCAGAAAATGTCTGACCAACTCATTTACCCTACACTTGCCAAGTAGAGATCCTTGATATGACCACTTGCTGCCTTATGCCAATCAGGGAGAAAGAGACTCGGAGCATGAACACTGCAATTCTATGTCATGTCATGATGTAGCCAAGTCTTTTGAGTGACTTTCTCAACCACCAGTATTTTCACACTCTCCCTTTATTATGGGGATTCGATTTTCTCTCCCTGGTTGATAGGTAACTCTGATATTTAATTCAAGTTTCAAATCTGTCTTAACTTGAAAACTGTGCAAAGACAGAAGCAATTCCTGTCAGACATCTGGGACCTTGAAGTGGCAGAATTAGGTCTCTGTTCATGACTTATAAATAATCTCATCGATGCTACAAGGTCTAGTTCTAGCCAGCATTAAAATCAGTCACACATGGACTGACTATAAAATTAAATCTGATCCAAGATCTAGATTGCAGGGAGAGGGCCATCAGTCAACAGTCCTACCCTTTAATCTTCCTAGGCTGCTGTAAATTAATAAGATGCATTACATTCTAGGATCTGGGATGTTTGTGGGACTCTTATCTTATAGAACTTTCCCTGTAAAAGGATGTCCAGGAGAACAAGACAGTGTTCACCCACTGAAAACTTGGCCAGAGCTCTGAAATTTCAAGTTCTCCTTTTACTCTCTAGAGGGATCTTCTTCTCCCCTAAGGGATATGGAGAACCAAAGGACCCAATGATATTTTCCAAACTTTGAGGGCTGCAGTAAATAGCAGTAGCAAAAGATACCTTTCGGAAAGAAGATGAATTGGATAATTTTATTAGCCAGTATTTATCTGAAGTGGTCATGTTTCTTCCTTAGTTGATGGGACATTCTCTCACTCCATAGGGCTACAGTCTACCCTTCCTGAGGGTAGTTTTCTCTGAGACACTTATATTTTGGAAGATGTATGTGGTTATTGGGAACCATCCCATCCACATTACCAATTGTAGGAGCAAGAATCCTGCTCATGATGCCAATTGTAGAGGAGGTAGCAGTCTCACCTATCTATGTCAGTTCTTTATTGGTCCTAGAAGTTACACAGGCACATCAGGCAGCGCAGGGACAGGGTGATGGGAATCTTTACATTCTTTCTCTGGGCTCTCTGGCATTCCCTCTCATGCTTTCTATTGCTCATACTTGTCTATTGTGCTCTCTGTGCACATTTATCCCTTCTCTTCTAGATGTACACATGCACATCCCCACAGGGCCTCACAATCATGGGGAATATGCCATACCTCAGGTGTTGGGTGCACAGGCTAATGCAGTAAAAAGCCTGACCAACTCAGTTCCCTACAATGGTCCTGTCTAGTTCTGTCGTCTGTATCACTGGTCATTCCTTATGGAGGGTGAGAAACTGGTACATGTGGCTCTGTTTCCATCCACCTTGATAGCTCTCTTTTTTCTCCTGTTTTTAAGTTCATAGCACAAACGAGAAGTTTCAGATCCTCCTCAGACAGAGAACCCAGATGACACATACCTCTGCTTCTTCTTTTATGTCTTCTTCCAAGTATTCAGCCTCTTTTAACTCTTATTAAAGAGGTCAGGCAAATGGAAGGTATTCATAATGATTTTGGCCAGAGAATTTAATTGGCTCACTTTGTCATTTAGCATGTTGCTCATCCCTGCATGGGATTGATACAACAAATCTACTTGTCCCAGCCTCTGCCTCCAGCCCTCCCTTTCTAGGGACAGCAATTCTAAACTTTGCCAAAGATGATTGGTTTCATTCATTGCATCTGTTCATTTCTTATGAAGGTATCTTTCTTGATGCTGTGATGCTTCAAATGTTTTTCTCATTTGTCATTAGAGTTAAGGTATATTCATACATGCTTTCACTTCCATTTTTTTGATGTTAGAACAATATTCTTCTGCATGACTATATCATCCTTCATTTGACCAGTTTCCCATTGATAAACACACAATTTGATAGTGTTTGCCAAAATTTAGTATATTTGACCTTTGATCTACCTACTCCATTTCAAAGAGTTGTTCCTGAAGATGTTATCACCATTACAAAAAAATTACAATTCACTTTGTTTAGTTTATAATTTTCAGTAATATTTATTAAGTGATTAAACACATGGAAATTTTTTAAACATTTCAAATGGTAACAGACTACAGGTATTTGAACTGACATTTACCTCTGTTACCTATGAGGTCTGGTGGCATCTAGCTTTCTTTTAAGTTTTCTAATACTCCCTTCTGAAAGGGATGATGGAACTCTTGTTTGAACATCTTTGGGGAATCCGGATAAACTGATCATTATAGGAAGCACAAAATATTCTCTTTACATATATTAGTGTGTCAGTTGGTTGGTCAATTGGGAGTTATTGACAGGACCGAGCAAAGATTTTACTATTTAACAGGAATAACTGGAAAAGATTACAACATCTTTGCCAAAAAGAGAAAGACTATGTAAGTGAGAAATCCTGCTTGAGTTGCCCTATCTTCTTTTCTGCTAGCTTTTAACCATCACTGTGCTGTTTCAGGTATATTGATTAGGTCACAGGAAGAAAGGATTATAAGAGCACAAGGAATTGACTTTGTGGGACTTTTAGCTACTACTCCTGCCCCTTCAAGATAAAAGATACACAACAAAATAACCCACACAAATCAAAGCTAGACAGGTCAGCAAGAAGCTTCTCTGCTCCAAAAGTGGCCATTCTGTAGGCACAAGCAGAGAGTTTTGATTTTTTATCAACATTTCATGTCAAAAAGAATGAGACCTCAAAGTTGTACCTTTCCATTTATATATATATATATATATATATATATATATATATATATATATATATATATCCATTTATTTATAAAATTAAAAAAGGTAGCAGATACTTTGATTTTCTTCTGGTTTCAAATTATTTAGTTTATTTAGAATTTATTAATTTTTCAAATTAATGTACTTTGGAGGCTGAAAAATTCTAAATTATAAAAAAATGTGTGGTTAGGGTCTTAAAAAACAAATACTAAAGTTAGGAAAGAAAAAATAAAGCATTAACATTAAATGACAAATTGAGGAAGATGGTTATAATAGATACTTACAAAAAATTCTAATCCCAAACATCAGGAATATACAATCTTTTTTGGTGCTTATGGAAGATGCTCAAGGATAGATCATATGTTAGCACTCAGTGCAAATCTTCATAAATAAATAAAGACTGCAATTATTCAAACATCCCTTTTAAATCATATTGGTATGAATGAAGAAATTAGCCAAAAGAAGGAAAAAGGAGGAAACCACAAGTTTAAGTAGCATGTTTTATGATAATTATTGGATCAGTGAAAAATTCAAAATTGAAATAAAAATGTACCTTGTAGTGAAAATGAAGACACAACTTAAAGCATATAGGGTGCTACTAGGCATATACTAAACAGAATCTAGTCCATAGTACAGAGCAATACTAAGAAGTTAAGGCATTGCAGACCTACCTCATGAAACAAAAAATAAGAAATAAGAAATTTAAACTTTTAAATATAAGAACTATAAAAGAAGAAAAAGCAAAAGTTATAGGTGAAAGGAAATAATGAAAATTAAAATAGAAAATAACAAAATAGAGTTAAATATGGAAGATCAATAAAGCTAAAAGCTGTTCTTTAAAAAGATTAACATGATGAATCAACTCTTCATTAGACTCAGAAATAAAGAGAGACAAAACACAAGTGAATTAAATCAGAAACAATAGAAGTTACACCAATACTACAATATCATGAGTGTATTATGAACAAATATAAGACAACACATTGGACAACATAGAAGAAGTAAACACATTTGTAGAAACCCCGCATTCCTGGATATAATTGGAAAGAAATAACAAACTTGAACTAACACAGTAAGGAATTTGAGTTAGTAATAAAAAATCTCCCCCCAAACAGAAGGCCAGTATCTGGTTGTTTCACTAGTGACTTATTCCAAACTTTCAAAAAGGTGTTAATAACTCTCCTCTGCTTCTTCTATACAACTGAAAGGGAGTGAAAATTTCCAGAAGCATTCTATGAAAATGACATTCCCTTGATTCCCAAACCAGACAAGAACAGCTCAAATAAAACCACAGGTCAATAATTCTGATGTATATAGATGAAAAATCCTCAACAAATATAGCAAACCAATTTCAATAAAGCCTTAAAAAATACACCATGATCAAATGGTATTTAATTATATGGATGCAAGCTTGGTTCAGCATATGAAAATCAATGAACATCATATACCATATCAATGAATGGAAGGACAAAGATCATATAACTCTTAATAGATGCATAGAAGCCTTCAACAAGGTTCAACATTATTTTCTGAAAAATACTCTTGACAAAGAGTGTGGAAAAGACATATTTCAACAGAATTATTTTAGAAGATAAAGTTCACAATGTTAATATTCTTCACTTTTTTCTTTAATCTTTAATCTCATTGGGGGCATCTTTGAGACCATGAAATTTTATTTGAAATATAAAAAAATCTCTTCTGAGTGATAAAATAGTTCCATAGATAAATTTAATTACTCTTGATATTTATCAAAATACATTTTCAGTCTATAGCAGCTACAGTATAATGAAGCAGTTGAGCACACATACGGATTTAAGAGCAAACTCAATTGGTTTTTATCTCTCTTCACTGTTCTGTGCTGGTATTTTCAAGTTGCTCAAATCTTTGACCTTCCATATGATATAAGAAGCAAGTTGCTCTTTTAGTTTTAAAGTCCTCTGATCCTGCACAACTGATTGATAGAGATTTTTAGTTGCCATATCCCTAATTTCAAGGTGGGGGACATGTTTCTCTCTCTCTCTCTCTCTCTCTCTCTCTCTCTCTCTCTCTTTCTCTCTCTCTCTGTGCATTCACTGCATAGAGGAAAACAAAAATCAATCTTTTTAAATTTAAACATTTTCAGGACAGTTAGAAAAATGTCCTGTAAGATTTCATATTACAGAGTTTCCCAAATCTTTATGAGCAGAATTAACAAGAAATGTGTTAGAAACTTTAGAATGCCTATATGAAAAATACAGGGATTTTTAAGATTTGAATACTCACTGTATGACCTTGAGATGATTCATTATCAGAAAGGCACTGTGTCATCCTGTTTTCATTCATAATTTTTACTTATTTTTTGATAATATGCCAGTGTAAAATATTTGTTAGCAAAATTTATTTTAAATCCACTTTAAAATAGATTTCCAGAAAATTATATCAAAGTAGTAATCAAAAGATAAATAGCTAGTAATTTAATAGAACTGATTCATCAAATTATATATCTAATCTTTTGAAATAGATAATTACTGTAACCAAACTACTTTGAATACTGCTGTGATAAGCACTTAAGGATTTCACATGTTCATAGTGTTGAAACAATGGATACATATATATGTACATTTATTGCAAATACGTAGAGAATAATAAAGCCATTTTATAACTTACACAGTATAGATAAGGCTATTTATAGTTTATGGAAAATACATATTAAAGTTCAGTGAAATAGTATTATAACTGTGGAGATTAGAAAATAATAGATATACTGATTTAGGGTTTCAATACCTCTATGTCATATCCTTCTAATGTTCATATTATAGATATTGATGTCTAAGTTCCTACTTTTCTCCTAGGGGTGGACACCTTATATTGTCTGCAAAATTGACACTCAAAGTGACAGGTGATTCTTTGTTCACATATCTTGATATCATAAGAGTTAGCTTTATACCCTATTGTGCTTTAAAATCAACAGGGCAAGTACCAACATCATCTTGGTTTAATAAATGTTTTTCCTCAAAAGTAGTAGATATGTTATCCTCAATTTCCTTAATTTAATTGTAGGTGTCTTATAGACATGCTGGTAAGTACAAAATATATAACATGAACAAAACAAAGCAAATTTGCTAGTTTATTTTGCTGATAATAATTTTTGATTCTCTCCTCCCTTATATATTTAAGATATTGTATATGTTGAAAATTTGAGAATACACATTAAGACATTTAAAGAATGTCTTAAAAGAAAAAAACTGATCTTTGTACCCACAAATAAAATTAATATACTTTATTTTCCTACTTTTAGAGTTAAAAATATTTTGTTGCAATCATATTGCATCTTTATTTTTTGTTATTTGACATTATTTTGATATGCCATTGGGGACTTTCATAAACATATCTTTAATATTTACATAATAGTCGGTAATGTCTGTGAAATATGCAAAACAATTGAATAATGTTTTTTCCCCAATTATTTTAGTATCCAAATAAGATTAAAGTAATTTATAGTTTGTTTGTTTGTTTGATTTTTGGAAAGCATGTCTGATTATTTTCCTAAGTAAACTCTTAAATTTTTTAAAAATTAATTAAATTATTTATCTATAAATTTCATATCTATGTAATCCCGGGATTTACCCCCCTCCCTGTAGTTCCTACCCTGTCACCACCCCTCCCCCCCCAAGTTGTGTCCTTCATTTTGGTTGTTGGCTTGCTTTGACTTTTTTCATTTTCATGGCTCTTTGCTTATCTTTCCCATGTCCCATATAATAGTGAAACCACTTGGTGTCTGTCTTTTTGTTTTGACTTGTTTCCATGAATATGATTTCTTCTAAGTATATGCATTTTATCATAAAATCATCCAATTTGTCATTTTTAATTGATGAATAAAATTCCATTGTGTATATATACCATATCTTTTTCATTCAGTCATCTGTTTTGGGACATTTAGGTTGCTTCCATGACTTTGCAATTGTTTTTTTTTTTTTTTTTTTAATAGCTGACAATTTAATTACAATAGTCAAAGAGGGAAAACCACAATGAAAAAGTGATGGGGTAGAACATCATGGGAGGGGTAAGGATGATAGGAAACATTCCCTGAACTGTCACTGATTCCTCACAAAACTAGAAAATAATTACTAATAGTCTCATTGTACACTTGAGGTAGTTCTGGCACCAATATGAGCAAAGAA
>PVHY01005198.1:0-85252 GCA_004024945.1 Uropsilus gracilis | reverse complement strand
GGAATGTAAACTAGTCCAACCACTATGGAAAGCTGTATGGAGGACCCTCAAGTTAATGAAAATGGAATTACCATTTGACCCAGCAATTGCTCTCTTGGGAATCTACCCAAAAGAGACCTATATGTGGGTACAAAGGGACACATGCGCTCGGATGTTTACCGCAGCACAATTTATAATTGCAAGGACATGGAAGCAACCTGAATGCCCCAAAACAGATGATTGGATGAAAAAATGTGGTACATATACACAATGGAATATTACTCATCAATTAAAAATGACAAATTTGATGAATTTATGGAAACCTGGATGTACCTAGAAGAAATCACTCTAGCAGAAACGAGCCAGATGGAAAAGGACAGAAACCAAATGGTTTCACTAATATATGGTCAACCAAATGAAACTACACAAGGGGAGAATGGGGACCAGCTGGAGCGGGTGGGAAGGGGAGGTGGTGGGTGACCCCCAGGGACTGAAATGTTGTGAAATTTATATAAATAAATTAATTAAATTTTAAAAAAAAGAATCCCTTAAAAAAGGTATGCAGCAGAATAACTTGTTAGACTACAAAGAGAGACTAACAAAGTCATAATCATAAATGGTATAATTGTTGATATGTTATCATTCACCTTCCTTCTTGAGATGGGGAATGTGGGCAAATGGAAAAATGAAACTCCCTTACTCCTTTACATACTAATTTTTCTCTTTCAATTACATTTTTTTAAATTTCAACTTTAAAATGATTCTCATCTTTCATCTCAAATTGTCCTTTTGTCTTATATATCAGTGTTTAAGACTCATACATCAGTGAGAAGAGTCAGAAATTTTAAGAATTTTTTTAAGGTTTATTTTAATAGAAGACTGAGTTCTTCTCTTTGGTAAACAGGATCTTATTTTGAGGTGTCTTCTAGAAATTTAAGTGCTCTGTTTATCACACTGAGAATCATTCTCAAAGCAAATATTCTCTAAGATACCTAAGTATTTAGTTTACTGTGGTAGTATACTTAATTATATTTGAAGTTACAAAGCCTAAGATAAACAAGCAACAAGCCAAAAATACCACAACTCAAAATTCTAACATTTCACATGGTATCACTGGGTATGAAATGAAAAAACTGTAACTGTTTAAGTGGAATGGTCACTAACCTATAAATTACACTAGTGTGACCAAACAAATGATTGCAGACTATGGAAGGCTACAGAATATGAATAAATCCTGTTCTCTAGGACCACTTTTTCAAAGTTTATAAAATTACTTGACTCATTATTTTGGAGAATGGGGGAAGGAGACATAAAGTATGGGTTAGGAGGTTCTACGTGTAGATAAAATATCTATCTTAGACTATCTTAGATGTTTGATATTGGAATGTGGTCAACTATCATAAAGTTATTTCTCTTCATCACAAAAAATTCCATATATATTAAGGATTTACACAACCCAGGAGGGAAAAAATCTAGAAACATTTCCTTTTTTTGCCTAAGCAAGTAATTTCTAGAAAGAGTTTCCAAAATCTTGACTAGAAGTGTCATATTCTGCAATAAAATGCTTGTTCTTCAACACACCGCTCACCAATTTCATGTAAATTCTGTCTCAATGCAAACTGTATAGACTTTTCTAATGAAGGATCTTTCTCAATCAGCATTTTCACAACCATCCCGAAAGTTTCACAGTCTTGTCAGTAAACTTGTTTGATCTCTTTGGGTTTTGATGCTATTACTTTAGAACGACTGGTTAGCTGACTGTCTTCAAATAATTCTATGCCATCTGTTGCATTTGACCCAGGTTCTTCTGGTTGGTCAATGAACAATGGTGCTGTGGAGCCTCGCTCATACTCAGAAATTTCAGGTAAGGTGCTCTCATCTGCCTTCTCTAGCTTTTCAGCAGCCCATTTGCTTGCAGCCTCAGTCAGTTCCTTTTCAGTTACCCTACTAGGTTTGTCTAACACCTTTGATAAAGGAACTGCTGAGGAACTTGAGAGTGAAGTGTCTCTTGATGTTTTCAATGACTGAACAGGCCTTTCTTTACTTCTGCGTTGAGACTGATGGAAAGAATACAATTTGCTTCTTTCTGGAGAGTAGCTTCTACTGCTGACACTGGAGCCAGACCTGCTATGTGGAGAATCGTTTCGGCCTTCGGGTGATTCTCTGAAGAAGGAGCGTCTCTTTTATAAGGAGACTGGTCCCTCACGTAATGGGAAGAGTAAAATCTTTTTCTTCTGAAGTCATCTCTCATATCCCTGTATTCAGGCTGTCGGCTGGCAGAATGATCATCTCTTGTCCACCTATAGCCAGTTTCATCTCCTCTGAGGTGGAACACTTCTTCGATCATGAGAAAAACTGCGGCCCTCATCCTAGTCTCAGTAATCAATATGACTGTAATAGCTATTGTAGCTTCCTTCACCAGGTCTGTCTAGCAGTGGTGGTTTCTTTGGTACAACATTAACTACTCTATGGTAGCCATCACTGGGATGACTTCGAGGAGGTATTTGTTCTCTTAGAAATCTTTCATAGTCATATCGTCCTTCAGGCCACATTTCATCTCTTCTGTAAGCCACGATTCTGGGCCACCGGGAGACCCTGTAAAGGCAGTCGTCTGCTCGTTGCCATGCTCTTGAATGGCACTTCTGGCACGTGCTATGACATCACACAGGCACCAGCACATGCCACCCCCTCCGCCCCACCTCTAACTTTTTTCTCTAACTCCCCTCACTTCTCCCATTTTTTTGCATTGTCTTTCTTTTTCTCTTCCCTGACCTTTAATTTTCTTTCTTCCTTTTTTCTTCTCCCTTTTTCTTTCTCTCCCTTCTACTTTTGCTCACCTCTCCTGGAGTCACAACTTTGAAAGCGATAGACCTTGGGAAGAGCAACCCATTAAACCCAAAGGCTCTACCCTGAGGGCTACAACCTAGAGGAAGTCTAACAACTGAACACAGAAGTTCATTACACACAGTCAGCAGGCACCTCATAGCAGACTGAGCCCTACCTTGTGCTTATCAGGGCAGCCTACCACACAGGACACCAGATTACCCCAGGCTGAGGCCTGGGATACCACTCCATAGAGTAGGGGTTAGACAGACAGGAGGTCCAGGGGCAAATCATAGCTCATATCAGTACTTGCCACAGCAAAAGATTGCCCAGACAGGAGTGTCAACAAAGCTCCACTCTGAAGTCCCTCCTGATATAGCATCAACCTGGGAACCCTTCCCACTGGAGTCAGCCACCCAGCAGTCCCAAGCCCACACTGAAACAGTGGGAACTTCCATTTCCAATTCTAGTAGCCTAAAACAACTAGACAGGAGGGATAAGAAACCCTACCTGTATCAGTAAGGGTCCAGTTGACAGAAATTGATGACGAAGTTGCAGGGTCCTACACTACTATCCCTGCACACTGACCACAGCAGCCTACTCACTAAACAAATACATCCACGACTCAGCAGCATTATTTCCAAGAAATCATGCCAACCAGCATCAGTGGTACAGGGGCATCATGGGCAAAAAACCCAAAGGGAAACCCTGGGATGAAATAAAATCCAAATGAATGTTTCAGGGAATAATACACCACAAAAAGAAAGTCAACCTACTGATGAATACCACAGACATGGAAGACTATTTTGACATGACTGAAAAAAGTACTCAGAGGCACCATAATGAAAACACTGACATATTTAAGAGAAAGGGCAGTAAAGGCAAAGAAGGGAAAGAATGATATACAGAATATAATCAACAAACTCAGTAAGGAAAATGAAACTTTAAAAAATATATATGGAGGAACTTAAGAAAAGCCATGAAGAAAGACTAGAAGAAATGGAAGAACAAATCACTACTCTCTCAAAGCTTCAGGGGTAAAAAGAATCAAAAAGGAGGGAGAAGTGCAAAGGAGGAAAACTGAAAAAACACTCCAAGAACTATCTGACACCAAAAGAAAAGGAAACATCAGAATCATGGGAATCTCAGGAGAGGAAAGAGACAAAGGAACTGAGAAAATATTCAAGAAGATAATTGAAGAAAACTTTCCAAATGTGAAGTAAGAAATGAAACAGAGCTACAGGAAGCTAGAAGAACACCAAATTACCATAATGAAAAAAATTACTCCAAGACACATAACAGTAAAACTCTCAAAAATCCAAGACAAAGAGAATAAAATGCAGCTGGCAAAAGGCAAGAAATGGATAACTTATAAAGGAACCTATTAGGCTCACATCAGCTTCTCAGAAGAAACACTTTAGGGGCCGGGCACGGTGGCTCGTGCTTGTAAGCTTCAGCCTATGAAGCGGCCGGGGCCAGGGATCGCGGTTCGAGTCCCGCCTGGGGCTCGTAGTGAGACCCGGTTCCAAAAAAACAGCTGGACGTGGTGGCGCACGCCTGTAATCCCAGCTACCTGGGAAGCTGAGGCTGGGGATGGCTTGAGTCCGTGGTACCCCGGGCAACGAGAGCCTGCGGTTCCACAGGCAAAAATAGCGACACCTAGTCTCAAAAAAAAAAAGAAGAAACACTTTAGGCAAGAAGAGAATGGAGCAACATATTCAACAAATTACAAAAAAATGCCAATCAAGGATACTTTATCCTGCAAAGTAAGTACTCATTCATCTATGATGGAAAAATATGAATATTTTCAGACAAACAAAATCTTCAGAAATTCAATTCTACTAACCCCTCACCCCTTCATGAAATAATATAAGAAACTTTTAACATTTAAAACAACAGAGGAATGAACAAGGAAAGCACAACAAGGAACTGAATAGAACGACAAAAAGATGAACAAAATGACAAATACAGACTTTCACATATCAATAATCACCCTAAATATTAATGGACTAAACACACAGGTAAAAAGACAAAGTAATAGAATGGATTAAAAAACAGAACCCACCTTTCTGCTGTCTCCAAGAATCAAACCTAACTGCTAAAGATAAACACATATTGAAAGTAAAAGGTTGGAAAACAATCCTGCAAGTAAATGGAACCCAAAAGAAGGCTGGTACAGCCGTACTTATATCTGACAAAAGAGACTTCAAATTAAAAAAGGTAAAAAGAGACACAGATGGTCACTATATAATGATAAAGGGGTCAATACACCAGAAAGACATAACACTGATCAATATATACTCACCAAATGAAGGTGCATGAAAATACATAAGATGGTTGCTAGCATCTTTGCAAAAAGATATTAGAGAAAATACATAGGTAGTAGGAGACTTCAACTCCCTACTTTCACCAAAGGAAAGACCAATGAGATAAAAAATAAACAAGGATACAGTAATTCTAAATGAATACCTAGGTCAAAAGGACCTAATAGAAATCTACAAGACACTACGCGCCCCCCCCAAAAAAAACCTGAATACACATACTTCTCAAGTGCACATGACTCATTCTCTAGAATGAACCAGCTACTGAGCCACAACAGCAGCATCAACAGATTCGTGAAGACTGAAATCATATCATCTATTTCCTCTGACCATAAAGGTATCAAATTAGAAACCAACCATGAAAAGAAGGACAGGAAACCTAGCATTTCATGGAGAAGCCATCACTATTGGAAGAACAGTGGATCAATGAGGAAATCAAAGAAGAAATTAAAAAATGCTTTGAGATAAATAACAATGAGGATACAACCTTCCAAACATATGGGATGCTGCAAGTGCAGTGATAAGAGGCAAATACAGTCCCGAGAAACAAGAAAATACCCAAAGAAACAATCTAATCTCACATCTGAGAGACCTAGAGAAGGAACAACAAAAAAAATCCAAAAGCAAGTAGAAGGAAGGAGATAATAAAAGTTCAAGCAGAAATAAATGAAATAAGGATAAAAAAGACAATCCAGTCCAAGTTCCCTTCCGCAAAGCCCACACTCGGAAAAGGTTCTCACACAATACCCCGGCCACGGCCTTGGCCACAGGCAGGGGACCAGGATAGGCACCCCACTGGAGTTCTGGGTCAGGGAGAGCTGCCTTTAGCTCCTATGTGCCCAGGGGTGGGGCAGCACCTCTGCCGGTATGCAGGCTACCAGCAGGGCTGGGGGGGTGTCTCCCCTCTTGTCATTCCCACTTCTAACAGATCTCATTGGAAATGAAAAAACCAACAATCTACTGACTGACACACAGGAGAAAAGAAAAACAAACAAAGAGCCTGGGCATGCCATCACCTGGATGAGACCCAAACTGAATAAGAACAGAACAACAAGATATGATTGTGAGACTAGTCACATAAGTGACCTAGCAAAGAGCTTCACCTACAATGCTGCAGGGGCTGAAGAAACAAGCCACTGATCCAGAGATGCCACCAAGGTGACTGAAGTGCCATCCTCTCCCATTTGGGAAAGAAAGCCACAGAAAAAGGGCTACATCCCCATGGCAGATCTGTAAACCATGAGTACGGAGAGGAGCTGAACAAACCTCCCGCTGGAGTCTGTCCCCACTGCAGAACCCCTCTAACACCAGGCCTGAGAGTTGGGATCCCAATGTCAGAAGCCAGAACTATAAAGCTTAAAAGAAGTACCATGGGACGGACACCAGAACTGAGAAGGCAGCCAGCATGAACAAGGAGTCACAAATCCCAGCAACCACATGGGTCTGGAGAAAAGGAGACTGTCAACTTCACAGGAGAAATTGCCACAATAAAGGAATCTGGAAAGCAACGCCACACACCTGTCCTACAAGAGGCACCAAATGAGCTTGGACGGGCTACTGACTCAGAGTTATTCTTAGAAACTTAAACAGCATGGACCAACAAGTCACAGGATCTTGGGTCCTCACCCAGGAAAAGAACATTTACCAGATAATGGAAGAAACCAATGGCCAAACAACGAACAACTGACCAACAACTTTACCAACCACAAATCTCAGAGAAAGGAGAGTCAGAGGAACTGGAAGGAAGATGTGGGGGTGGAGGAGGGAAGAAGGGCCATACAGCAGGGGATCAACAATTATACAAATGTGAACAAGTCTGTAAGAAGATAAAAAATATTAAAAAAAAAAAGACAATCCAAAAGATCAATGAAATGAAAACCTGGTTCTTTGAAAAGATAAGCAAAACAGATAAACCTGTAGCCCATCTCACAAACAAGGAAAGGGAGAACATGCAACTAAATAGAATCATAAATGAAAGAGGAGCAATGACAACAGAAAAGCAGAAATCCAGAGGATGGAGATTACTATGAACATTTATATGCAAACAAACTCAACAATTCAATGAGATGGATAATATTTATAACTACATAACCATCCAAAACTAGATAAAGAAGACACAGAAAGCCTAAATAAACCAATCTCAAGCAGCAAAATTGAAACAGTAATAAAAACCCCCAAAACAAAACCCCTGGACCAGACAGCTGGATGCACAAATCAGTTCTACTGGATTTCAGAGACAAACTGGTGCCTATCTTTACAAAACTCTTTGAAAAAATAGAGAAAGAAGGAATACTACCAAATATAGTCTACTGAGCCAACCTCACACACTACTACCAAAACAAACAAAGATAACACAAAGAAAGAAAACTACAGACCAATCTCCCTAGCGAACATAGATGCAAAAATGCTCAGCACAACCCTAGCAAACAGAATTCAACAATGCATCCAAAAGATAATACACCGTGACCAAGTGGGATTTATCCCAGGGAAATAAGGATGGTTCAACAACCAAAAATCAATGTAATCCAACACAGCAACAAAAAAGAAAAAGAAAAACTACATGATCATATCAATAGATGCTGAGAAAGCATTTGACAAAGTTCGACACCCATTTATGATGAAGGTCCTCGAAATTCTGGGGACAGAAGAAATATACCTTAACATAAAGCAGTATATGACAAACCTACAGTCATTATCATCCCAAATGGAGAAAAATTGAAAGCCTTCCTTTTGGGATCGGGAACAAGACCATTATCACCACTGTCCACTCTCACCACTGCTTTTCAATATAATGCTGGAAGCCCTGCTAGAGCAATAAGGGAAGAGAAGGACATACAAGGAACTCAAATAGGGAAAGAAGCAAAAATACCACTGCTTGCAGATGACATGATAATATGCACAGAAAGCCCAAAAACTCTGTAGAAAAACTAATGAAAACAACAAACCAGCTCAGTAAACTAGTTCATTACAAAAGGAGGGATTACTCTCCCAGACTTTAACTTATACTACAAATCCATAATAAAGATAGCATGGTACTGGAGTAAAAACAGACACAGAGTCCAGCGGAACAGAATTGAAAGCCCAGACATAAAGTCACACATGTATGATCAACTAATCTACAATAAAGGGCCAAAAAACATACCTTAGAAAAAGGATAGTCTCTTCAATAAATGGTGCTAGGAAAACTGAACTGTTACATGCAGAAGAATGAATATAGACTACTCCCTCACACCATACACAAAAACCAACTCAAAATGGATAAAACATCTGGACATAAGACCCCAAACCATAAAATACACAGAAGATAACATAAGCAAAACACTCCACGACCTATACTGTGGTAATATCTCCCAGGACACATTTAAACAAGCAAAGAAATGTAAGGAAAACATAAGCAGCTGGGACGATATCAAGCTAAAAAGCTCCTGCAGAGCAAAAGAGACAATAGCAAAAACAAAGAGACACCCAACTGAATGGGAAAAAAAATTTTGCACTCCACTAAAATTAAAGGGGTCTGATATCAAAGATCCACAAAGAACTGACACAATTCAACAGAAAAAAAAAAAAGGAAAAAGCCCAGTCAGAAAATGGGGAGAAGAGCTAAACAGACACTTCTCCAAAGAAGAAATACAAAAGGCCAACAGTATATGAAAAAATGCTCAACATCACTTATAATCAGGGAAATGCAAATCAAAACCACAATGAGATATGACCTTACACCTCTAAGAATGGCCCATCTCCAAAAAACAGGCAACAAGTGCTGGTGTGGATGTGGAGAGAAATGAATACTCTTACACTGCTGTTGGGAATGCAAACTGGATCAGCCACTATGGAAAGCTGTGTGGAGGACCCTCAGACTACTGATAATGGAATTACCATTAAATCCAGCAATTCTACTACTAAGACTCTACCCAAAGGACAACAAAACACTAATTCAAAAGGACACCTGTATTCGGATGGTTACTACAGCACTATTTACAATAACTAGAATATGGAAACAACCCAAATACCCCAAAACAGAGGAATGGATCAGAAAGTTATGGTATATGTAGACAATGGAATATTATTTTGCAATCAAAAAGACAAATTTGATGAATTTGTGATAACATGGATGGATAGAGAAGGTATCATGCTAGCAGAAATAAACCAGAATGAAAAAGAGAAATACTGGATGATCTCACCTATATGAGTGATAATGGGATAACAAACAAACAAAAGTATGCAAAAAAAAGGTAAAACTAACAAACTGACAACAAAACTAAAGCATAATGCAAAAGAAGGGATGTTATGGGAGGGATGGGCATGGGAGATCCATGGGATGGTAGTTCAAGAATGACAAGGTGGTGGGAATACCTCGGGATATACATTTATGTAAAAAATGTCTAATCAATAAAAAAGTTAAAAATAAAAATAGAACAGTACTGATATTTTTATTTAGAAGGGAATTCCAGGTGTATAAAAAGGGTCTTTTCCCTCAGGTAAAAAAAAGCATATTATTGAGACAGAGAATCAAAAAGACTATTTTTTAAATAAAGATCAAGTACAGTTTTTTAAAAAAATAATAATAATAAAGTAAGGAGTACTAGTAGGTAACCTTTTATTTCCAACTAACAGTGGCTATTTTATAGCACACTTCAGTTGGGAGGAGGGACCAAGATAGTGACAGAGAACATTCCATGTTTCACTCCTAAGAGGATAATCTAATACTTTACCAGAGGGATATATACCCAGAGAGTCCTTTAACGTGAGTGGAAATTGGAATACCCACTGGACATCAGGCAGGCAAAGGCTATATCAGCAGGGATAGAGAGAAGATTCATGCTTCATTGAAGTAGAGGTGATTATAGAAAGATATTCAGGCTGTGGTCTGGGGCAGGAGAGTGTCACAGACTGTGGCACTACCATTCATCCAGGAACCCTGGGAAGGGAAGAGCTAAACAGTATGGAGTCAAACTCCATTGACTGAGGGAAAACACCTTTTGAGAGGAGCTGTGTTGCTCCACACAAGTCAGAATGCTCTCCAGTAAAAAGAACAAATAATGCACTGGAATGTACTACTTCTTCCCTGCCCCTCCAACATGGTGCTGACCTCACAAAATACACTGAGTGCACAGATTGCAGAATTTCCAGCTTTTAACACCAGTGCTGGGGGTTCAGTAATGCCACAAACATGAGCATGTCCTCTCCCTCTAACCCCTTTACCCATACATTTGCATGGATGGCTGTCACTTTCAGATCCCTCTCTCACCTTATGACTCAGTAACAACAAAAACAGTTTCCAGTACCTATATAATCTGGCAAAAACCAAACAAACTGAAATAAAATAAAACCATAATAGCACTTGCTGCAAATGTCAAAGTAGTTCATCACACTCAAAGTTACCACTACAGGTATTTTTTAGAGAATAAAATAGGGAAAACTAAAGCAGCACAATAGGCAGACAATATATTACAACATATGGCACCTTGAGACCTCAAAGAAATATGACATCACAAGAATAACTTTCAAGAATCCAAGCACAAAAAACATCAACAAATTTATCTTCCTATCAGATGGTCATAATAAAGAAAGCCAAAGAGATAGAAGAAAGTTCATAAAAGCAAGCCAAAGTGAAACAAGAGAACTCTGAAAAATAAATCAAAGAGATATAAAATTCATAAAACCAACTACCACAAGGAAATTAATGAAACAAAATAGGAATTGAAACTATAAATAAGAAAATAGCAGCGGCTCAGAATGCAAAAAACTCATAGATAAGAAAAATTTAGAGAAACCTATGGAAGCAAAATAGACCAAATGTAGGACAGAATCAATTGATCTCAAAGGGTTCTGGTGGAAGAAAGATAAATATGAAGAAAAAAGAGAAGAAATACTCTGAGAATTATCTGATTCCATTAAGAAAGACAGCATAAATATAATGGATATCCTAGAAGGGGAAGAAGACAGAAAATGGAACAGATAATTTTTTTCAAAGAAAAAATAAAGGAAATTTTCCTAAACATGGTTAAGTAACTAAATATACAAAGCTATGAAGCTAGAAGAGCACATGATTGTATAAATGCAGTAAGAGTTACATCAAGACACATAGTCATCAAACTACCAAAAGTTAAAGACAAAGAAAGAACAGTGAAGGCAACTAAAGAAAAAAGGAAAGTAACTTATGAAGGTTCCTGTCAGGCCTACATCAAACTTCTCAAAAGAATCCCTATAAGAAGGACAGAATGGAATAACATATTCAAAGTAGTCAAAAAAGAAAAACGACAAGCCAAGAGTATTCTGTACTGAAAGACTCCCCTTCAGCTACAGGGAGAAATAAAGGCCTTCTCAGACAAACTGAAACAGGAGTTTGCCAACACTAAACTTCCCCTATAAGAAATCCTGAAAGGAGCTCTTCTCCCTAAATCTAGGAAAATCCACAGACACACAAAACTATAATAGAACAAGGAAATGGATAAAACCAGAACACTAAAGAGAAAATGCAGTAAAAAATCCTTATTAATCAATAATCACCCTAAATATAAGTGGACTAAACTCAGTAATAAAAAGACACAGAGTGGTTGGTTGGATCAGAAAACAAAATCCAACTTTCTACTGTCTCCAACATACATCTAAGCTCCAAAGATAAACATAGGCTCAAAGTAAATGATTGGAAAACAATGTCACAAGCAGTGTGGACTTGTACCTCTGAATCATATACAGTATTTAAACCTATGGCATTTCAATAAAAAAAAATAACACACACATCATACAGCATATTAGCTATGGTCATCATGTTGTATACTATATCCCCAGTACTTATTTATCTAGTACCTATAAGTTTGCACTGTTTGATTACCTTCCTCCAATACTCACTCATTCCACTCCATCTTTTGTAACCACAAATTAAAATTCAGTTTAAAAAAATTTTTAAAAGATAAGTTCTTTTTTAAGTGTACCAGCATTTGTAAAATTTCTAGGCTGTCTTTATAACACCCAGGACTCTTCTTAATAGTCATAATCACTTGACATAGCTCTGCACTGCAAGTTCAATTCTATCTAATTCAACAAGTATTTTCTCAGCAACTTAATATGTGCAAGACCCCATGGGCTTCTGAGACTTAACTACAGTAAATGTTTTGTTTCTGCAATGTTTCTTTTTTAATTCCACTCATCTTTATGCACATTAAAGTTCACTCCACCCACCTGTGGCGTGAAGGTAAAGATAGTTTTCCGAATGTCATAAAGTTTTGAAGTTCCAAGGACTCCCATGTGTCTGTAGGGTCGTCCACTGAGTTTCAGTCTTCTGTTGCATCCTAAGACAGAATTAAGAATTGGTCAACCTATTTCTTGTGCACAAATCCAATTAGCAAACACCTTCAGGTATTAGTTTATATTTCCTGATTAAACAAACTAAGTTTTGTGTCTCAAAGTAGTTTCCATGTTATGCATAGCATCACACTAAGCACTGCTGGGCTTTCTAAGACAAAGAGTTTGTAATTATCTCTATTCTTTTTGTATTGATAACATATTTTTTCTTAAAGACCTTTATGCTCTTAGAAAGAAGTCATTATTTATAGATGAGAGACAAATACGCACATAAAAACCAATGGTTGCATGAATGACAGTTCTATAACCAATATTCATATACTGAATTTTCTTACAACCCAAAAAACAAAGAAACTATACTAATTGTCACATTCATTAATGTGAACTATGTTTCAACAAAGCTGAGCAAAAAACTCACTAAAGATGAGATACTAAACTGAAAAACTGAAATAAGAGTGTACCTTGCTATCCTTCCTAACACAGTGCTAACACATTTTATTCAGTGTCCAATAATCGACATATTTTGATATATTTGTATATAAAGGGAAATTTTGTGGAAACATATATAAAGTAAAATTCATGCTGCAGAGGAAATTTTTTAAAACTTGAAAAGGCAGAAGATTTAAACTATTGTATAGCTACAAAAGGCAATTTTAATGAAAATTTGAATAGAATATATACATATATATTATGTGCCTAGATACTGTGTATATATATATAGGTATGTATACACTCATGTGCTTATTCATACACATTTTATTTCTTTGAGTTTAAGATGTCTTCTTTGTACAGTTTAGCATTCTGACATTATAATCTTATAAATGATCTCTGCTAAATATAGTTAAATTTTCTTTTATCTTTCAAAAGGCAATGAGAATATAGTTCATTTATTCAAACTTTCTCCTTTTAAAACATAAAAACATGATAAAATTTGTTCTTATTTATCCCCCAAAATATATATTTAATATTCTTTCACATCATGTCTGACAAAACTATTACTACTACTTTTTTTCTGGAACTCACTTTTCTTGGGGATTTTTGTATTTTTGTTCTGCCTTCATAATAAATGTGATACTTCTTGATTATACCACATTTTTAGTACTGCTTCCTCTTAGAGGAACAACTAAAGAGCTGGCTGTTCCTTGGAAATATTCCAGGGTTTACTCTTACTTGGATGCTGATGTTATAATCAGGTTTATCCACAGTTCCTTCTACTTGCTTCCTGTCTTTATTATGCTAAATGCTACATAAACATGAAATTTAGCATTTAATAGTTGTTAATTGTTATGTGATATTAAGTCTTATCACAGTGCTGCATAATTACCACTATCATCTATTTCCAGAACATTTTCATCTCTTCAAGTTGAAACTATATCCATTAGACAACTTTCTATTTCCCTTTGCTCCCAAACCCTGGAAATAACAATTACACTTTTTGTTTCTATAAACTTGACTACTCTAATTATCTCATATATGTGTAATCATACAATATTTGTCTTTTGTGACTAGCTAATTCCACTTAGCATGTCTTCAAGTTCATCCATTTGGCAGTACATGTCAGAGGTTGATTTTATTTTTATTTTTTATTATTTATTTATTTTGTTTTACATCATTGTCTACCCCGGGGTTCTCCCACCACCTTACCACCCACAAACAATAATCTTAATCTTTTGTGCTCATCTCACCCCCGATTTTTCCTCTCTCCCTCTTGCTTGCTGTTTTATTTTTTAAGCTCAGTGTTCAGTGTTTTTATTAGGGGTTGCAATCTTACAAATAAGTCTTTCTAAGAGTAGCATTCTCAAGCCTGCCATATTAAATTTTTCCTGCACAGTCAAACCTTTGGCTCTTGACTGGTTAGTCAGGTCCTCAGGGGTTCTAGATTTATATATATGTGTGTGTGTGTGTGTGTGTGTGTGTGTGTGTATAAAATATTGCCATAAAGGTGCATATCCAGAAGTCAGGTGGCTTCCTCCTTAAATTTTTGTATTAAACATTTTTTGTACCTGGCTTGAAGCCTCAATCCAGGCATAGCACAAGCCAGGCCAGTAAACTGAAGCTGATCTGAATGCCTTCCAGAGCTGAGACAGCGCTAGGATAGGCAGGGTTCAGTTAACAAGTACAATCTAAGAGAGCACATGGAGTACCCTTACACAATATATTTTATGATTGTTAGGGCATCCCAACCAGGACTATGTATGCAGGACATACACGAACCAGGCATTAATGTAAGTTAACAGGATCCCCAATGTGGCCTCCCACTGTGGGGTCTCCTGCCCTGAGGTCTTCAGTCCAATACAAATAATTTAGTTCATTTCTTGATTTCAGACCAAGTTCTTGATTTCTAAAGGAAGTTGAGTCCAAAGATTTCCGCTTGTCCGTGACATCATTTCATCTGCTTTGCAAGTATGGACCACATCTGGAGGTGCTCTGAGTGAAAGATGCAGGAGCTGGGGGTGACTTTCTTCTAACAGTCAGCTGGTCAGATGTGACCTGGGGCTGAAGTCAGTTTGAATTCAAAGTACTCTCAGTATAGGAAAGACAACATGTACTGTCATCTGGAGGAGGGGAAAGTTTCCAAGAGCACTGAAAGTCAAAGCTCATGAATGCCTTCCTCCTTTCCCCATTCCTCTCCAGGTGTTAGAAATTTTTTCCACTGTTACAAATCTGCATGTTTTATTTAACAATTGCAATTTTATGATTATTCCTTCCTTTCATCTAGGTCTTTTCTGTGGAAGAAGTGGATTCAGGAAAGAAAAGTATTTTCATAGGCAACCAATTTTATGCAACTTAACAAGAAAGGCATATCATATGCACTAACTGGTTAAGATGAAATCCTAGATTAAAAAAAATTTTTAAATGGGTTTTTCATACCTGCCATTGTTTTTGTTCTGATCATTTATGCATTAAGCCGCCTGGATTATATATCTAGTACTTGCTTCCTGAAGAGAGGTGCATTAGGAAGTAATTGCCGTACTAATGTTTGTGTAATAGGAAAATATGAGGAAAGTAGAGTTGGGCTACCAATCTATTGATGTAATTTGCAATGATCTGAAAGTGCTTTCCCCAAACTGGCAGTTTTTGCAGAAATTACAAATTAGGATTTTAATCAGTTTTTGTGTTTCAGAAATAGATTCAAACAGCAGATTAATTTCAGATGGCCACATCAGAGAATAAGCCCTTTTCTGTGGACATCTATAACTGATCCAAATGGTCCATCCAGCACCTAGAATGTTTCCACAGTTTAGAGCTCCACAGAGAGGTAATCTGAATCTGCAAAAACAAAGTCTGAGTTCATGTAATCTGTGCCTTCCTTCAATTCAACACTTGTGATGCTGTGATGGAAACAGCCTCTAGCAAACTTTACAAGGTTTCAGCTGAGAGTCAGTCTGGGAATTGTGGATTAGTGAGTTTAGAATGCCAAAAATCGGCCGGATACGGTGGCTCGTGTCTGTAAGCTTCAGTCTATGAAGCGGCTGGGGCTAGGGGTCGTGGTTCGAGTCCCGCCTGGGGCCCATAGCAAGACCTAGTTCCAAAAAAATAGCTGGGCATGGTGGCGTGCACCTGTAATCCCAGCAACCTGGGAAGCTGAAGCTGGGGATTGCTTGAGTCTGTGGTACCCCGGACAACGAGAGCCTGCAGTTCCACGGGCAAAAATAGCGAGACCTATTCTCAAAAAAAAAATGCCAAAAATCTAGGGGTTTTTTCTTAGGTAGCAGCAATGCTGAGATGTTGTAGGACTGGCCAGTCGTGATCAAAGTCCAAGTCCAAGTGACAAGCAAGACTTTTCTAAAGAAGTCTCTTAATAGTCTTATAGTCCAAAATAACCCACTCAAAAATGCACACATCAAGATGAAAACTCATCAGCTTCTAAGAGTCAGATATTGTATTTTACAAGAGTTCATTGTTCAATGTAAAATTGCTTTTTAAAACTCCAAAAATTCTTCTCCCTCAAGCTGAATATTAGACTCACAAGCTTGGTTGGAAATTATAACAGAATGTTAAGCTTCTAGGGCCCCAGGAGAGCAGTTCATCAAGAGTATCCTTTATTTCTACAGATGAGTAGGATGCATTTTTTAAAAGGTGATATTGCAGGGAAACCTGGCAGCAGAGTGAAGACACCGAGTTCACCTCATACACATACTCACCGCTAGTTTGCAGCAGAACAAGGTCAACAACTTCTGAAGGAAAAAAATCTGATAACAGCATATGCTAGGAGAAACATCTGGAGAAAGGAATCTCAGAAACCAATGGAACAGGCCAATCAGGTAGCCCACCTGAGTAGGGGAGGGGAGCCCAAGTAACCAATGTGTACTGTTAGCAGCAGAGGAAATGGAACCTCCAAAGAGGGCAGGAACAGTCACACCTATATAAGGATAAAATAGACTTTCACTACTGCTAGTATTCAATGTAACACTGGAAGTACTAGCTAAAGTAATTAGGCAAGAGAAGGATATAAAAGGAATCCCAATTGGTAAAGAAAATTAAAAACTACCATTTGCAGATGACATGATATACATAGAGAATAAAGATTTCACCAAAAAATAATTAAAATAAAAAATCATATCAGCAGTTGTAAAGTTATAAAATCAATATTGGTTGCCTTCCTTTATGCAAACAATGAGATAGAAAAGGGAAAATTTTTGAAAATGATTCCATTTACAATTATATAAAATTAAATACCTAGGAGTAAATCTAACAAAGAAGGAAAAATATATACAAAGAAATTGTTGAAAGAAATAGAAGACCAAGGAATGAAATATATTCCCTATACATGGACTGGAAGAGGCAGCACTGGCAGAATGGTCATTCTACCCAAAGAAACATACAGATTCAATGCAATCCCTAACAAATTACAATGGTATTTTTAAAAGAAATGGAGAAAGATTAATGAAATTCATATGGAAGGAAAAAAGACCCCATGTAGCAATGGGAATTTGGGGGGGCGGATGGCAGTATCACTCTTCCAGACTTCAACATATGCCATAAAGGTATAATAATTTAAAAGCATGGTACTGAAACAAAAATGAACACACAGACCAATGGAATAGAACTGAGAGCCCAGAAATAAAATCACACATATATGGACAACTAATCTATGACAAAGGAGTGAAGAGTATGCACTGGAATGCCTCTTGATAAAAAGTGTTGGAAAAGCTGGATTTCAACATGCAAATAAAGAAATGGCCACTATTTCACACCATTTACAAAATTAATGCAAAATGAAAAATACTTGCATATAAGAGGTCTGAATTACAAAATAAATAATAGAAAACATAGGCAAAACAATACACAACAAGAGCTACAGGGGTATCTTTACAGATTCATCTCCAGTAGCAAGGGAAATAAGAGAATATAATCAATTGGGACTACAAGAAACTAAAAAGGTTTTGTATAGTGAAATAAACTAAACCCACTGAGTGGGACAAAATATTTGTACACCATACATCTGACAAGCTGAAACCCTCTCCAGGATATGTGTGATTACACTGAGGGCCCTCTTAGATACTACAGAATAAGCTTTATCTCATTCTTTTAAAGTTAATCACAACTGCAAATCACCTTTGCCATATATGGCAACATTTAACAGGTTTCAGAGATTAGGAACTTTCGGAGCCATTATTTAGCATCTCACAGTTCACCTGAATTATAAAGATTCATATCCTCATACATGCAAAAATCATTGTCCCACACCTCCCAAAATTTCAATATTACAGCATCAACCCAGTTTAAAATCTTTTCTAAATATCACCACCTCAAAAGTCCAAATCTCATCATCTAAATTAGGTATGGGTGAGAAATTGATGTCCTAAGGCAAAAGTCTCTATCTGTGGACCTTTAAAATTAGAAAACAAGTTAGTTGTTCATAACACAATGGTGGGACAGGTTTAGGATATGAGTTATAGACATTCACACTCTAAGAAGGAAAAACTGAAAGGAATCAAGGACCCTAAGCAATTTTGAAAATCAAGTGGGAGAAATTCATTAGGTTTCAAGGCTTGGTAGCAGTTTTGTGTGGTTTGAAGGTTTGTCTTCTAGCACAAGGCACATCCCTTGAAGTCTTTGTTTGTTTTTCTAGAAGGGTGGAATCTGTTTGAAGCTGAGTAGTTTTGATCAGCCTGTCTCCTCACTGTAGAATTTGGGAGTACAACAGTTTTCTTTCATCTTTCCCTTGCTTTCCCTCTCAGTCCAAATTGGTAGTATTTCTGCTAGTATGGCAAAAACCTTGTAGATCTGAAATCTATGTTATGGGGGTTCATGCCATTGGATAAGAAGGTTTTCCCCCAAATCTTTCCTGGATAGATCCATGTCTTTTTCTAGACTCTACTGAGATGATTGAAGGAGCATGAAAAAACATACCCAACCTCTTCAAAGAGCCCTCTGTGTGAATGAATACTCTGATCTTTCAGTCATTCTAGAACATGATTAAAAGGTTCAGCCACATTCTTGACCTTAATTTCTAGAGCACACTTTCCTGAGGGTAAATCTCTTAATTTTATCATCTTTTCTAACGTGGTTATGCTGAAAATTTCAAACCCTGGTTCCTTTTTGCTTTATATCTCCTCTCAATATATCTCTTTCTTCTCAAATTTTACTATAAACAGTAACAAGAAATCAAATAAAAATAAAACATTTTGCTTGAAAATCTCTTCAGTGAAATATTTAAGTTAATCATATGTACATTCTATTTTCTGCTTAGCTACAGGACACAATTCATCTGAGCTTCTTGTTACTATATAAACATGAGCCCTTTCATCAAGCTGGTTAGCAATGCCTTTAGCATCCATGTTTTTAACAGTCTGTTTAAGGCAATCAAAGCATTTTCCATGATGTGACTCAAAATTCTTCAGCATTTATCCATTGCCCAACTCCAATGGTACTTCCACATTTTCAGTGGAAGTGAGCACTTCCTACTTGCCACTATTACTTTCTTAGTCCGCCTTAATAATTACCATAAGTGCAGTGACTTAAAATAACATACATTATTCTCTTACAGTTTGGAGGGTAAGGCATCCGAATGAGTCTTAAAGGACTTAGAACAAAATCAAGATGTTAGAAGGGATCCAGGGGAGAATATACTTCTTGTCAACTTATCCTTTAGAGACTGTGAGCATTCTTTGGCAATCTTTGGCTTACAGCTGCACCACTCCAATTTCTTGCTGCTGTTCTACGTTCTGAACTCCCTTTGCTGCCTTCTTTTTTCAATTGAAGTATAAATGACATAAATTACAAACATATTAGTTTTAGGTTTACAACATGATTTGACATTGAACAAACTGAGAAACAGCATAATATTTATTCTTAGCAATTTTTCAAATTTTCAATACAACCATACTGCCTATGGACTCCTTGCTGTACTCTACATTTTCTTTAAAACTGGAAAATTGTACCTCTTAATTCTCTTCACCCATTATGTCTACTCCCAATCTGCCTCCCCTCTGGCAACTAACAATTTGTTCTCTGCAAATATGAGTTTTGCTTTGTTTGTTCATTTGCTTTGTTTCTTTATCTTCATCATATGAATAAAATCATAGGGTATTTGTCTTTCTTTATCTGACCTATATCTCTTAGCATAATGTGCTCTAATTCCATCCATGTTATCACAAATAACAATTATATTTCATTCTTTTTATGGCTGCATAGCAAACAGTCATGTTTTGCTCAATGACTCTGGTCAACAACAGAGTACACATATGACAGTACTCATAAAAGATTATCCCATGTAGTCTAGATGTGTAGTAAGTGAAACCATTTAGATATAAGACACTCATATAAGGAAATCATCTAATGATATATTTCTCAGAATGTAGCCCCACTGTTAAGTGATGCATGATGTTGCATATGTAGAAGTATATACACACACTCCCACTAACACAGACCACATCATCTTTATCCATTTATCTACCAATGAACACTTAAATTGCAGTCATATCATGGCTATTGTAAATAATGCTGTGATGACTTAGGGATATATATATATATATACTTCTCAAATTAGTGTTTTCATTTTCTTCAAATAATTATTCAGAAGTGGAATTGCTGGATTACAAAATAGTTCAGTTTTTTATTTTTTGAGGAAGCGCCACACTTTTTTCCATAGTAGCCGTAACAACTTATGGTCTCTTCAATAGTGTATGAATGTTCCTTACATTCTACATCTTCTCAACACTTATAATTGCTTGACTTTTTGATGATAGTCGTTCTGAAAGCCGTAAAGTGATATCTCATTGTGGTTTTGATTTGCATTTCCCTGATGACTGGTGATGTTGAGCATATTTTCATGTTTCTGTTAGTAATCTATATGATTTCTTTGGAAAAAGTCTATTTAGAGCTTCTGATGACTTTGTTTTAAGCTTTTCTTTTTTCAAAAAATAATTTATTTATATATAAATTTCACATCATTACAATCCCAGGGATTTACCTCCCCCCACCCTCCCTTCCCATCCCCCCCCCTTTCCCTCCTGCCCATAGTTGTGTGCTTCAGTTTGGTGCTTAGCTTGTTTTGTCTTTTCCTCATGGCATTTGTTTATTTTTTTCCACTATACCCCATATATTAGTGAAACCATTTAACTTCTATTTTTCTCTTTTTGACTTGCTTCTGCTAGTATGATTTCTTCTAAGTACATCTATGTTGTCATAAAGTCGTCGAATTTGTCATTCTTAATTGATGAGTAATATTCCATTGTGTATATATACCACATTTTTTTCATCCAGTCATCTGTTTTGGGGCACTTAGGTTGCTTCCAAGTCCTTGCAATTATAAATAGTGCTGTGGTAAACATCCGAGCATAGGTGTCCCTTTGTACCCACATTGAGGTCTCTTTTGGGTAGATCCCCAAGAGAGGAATTGCTGGGTCAAATAGTAGTTCCATTTTCATTAATTTGAGGGTCCTCCATACAGCTTTCCATAGAGGTTGGACCAGTTTACATTCCCACCAGCAGTGTAAGAGTGTTCCTTTTTCTCCATATCCTCGCCACCACTTGTTGTTGCCTGTTCTTTGGATGTGGGCCATTCTTACTGGTGTAAGGTGGTATCTCATTGTGGTTTTCCAAAGAGGAAATACAAATGGCCAACAGAAACATGAAAAATTGTTCAATGTCACTAGCAATAAGGGAAATGCAAATTCTGATGATTTTTAAGACAGATCGTTTTCTGCCTTATTTTATAAGGATACTTGTGATTGCATTTAGGGTGACCTGGATTATTCAGGATAAAACTTGTCACCCCAAGTTCCTTAACTTTATCGTACCTGCAAATTCTCTTATGACAGATCAGATAATGTTTAAAGGTTCTACAAATTAGGACCTGGCTATCCTTGGGAGGCATTATTCAGTCATCCACACAAGTTGCTTTTTTTTGTTGTTAACAGTATAGTAACTTGTAATGTGAAATGTTCATCACTATGTTTAATATAGAAATTGAATAAAAAATGAATATTGGATTAAGTAGACTTTTAAATACTATCAACTAGTTCTTATATGACAAAGTCTAAAAGACTTAAAATTAAGTTCTTTACCTATATGCTATAAAATCCACGTATATTCAAAATGGAAATACAGGTTCTAAGAAAGGGGAGAATATGTTAGTTATGCATACACTTGGAATGAAGATACAGTATTTCCTGGGAATAGTCATATCCTACGTTGCAAAAACTCCCTAAAACATATTTAAAATCATCAAGTCTGTTTAGGATATATAGGATTAGAATCTTAGATTCCAAAAACTCTAAATTTCTTTTCAAATTCAGTTTAATAAAGCAATAGAAGATCAGGAAAAATTAAAAGGAAAGAAACTAACTTGTATTGAATAAAACTGGCCAATCTCCTTACCTAAGCTGGAATAAATGTGACTGAGAATACGAGCTGGTTGTACTCTGATGGGGTACACCTCAGCAATGGTCTCCACATCAATTCCCTTGTCTTTCAAAATTGACTTGATTTCTTCTGTCTCTGCCAAAATGGAGACTGTAGGAAAAAGAGAAGATGAATTCAAGAGAAAATTTTATTTCAATAGATACCTAAAAAAATCTCTCACCACATGATTTCTTTTGAAGAGGGAAAAAAGGAAATTAACAGTTATTGAGGAACTTTGATGAAACAAGTATACCAGGTACTTACCAATAACAATTTCTAAATGGAAAAAGATCTAATGTCTTGAGCATTATTACATTTTGCTCTTTGACACATCTATGTACTCCTAGAGAATTCTCACTTCTTACACTTTCTATTCAATGTTTAAATAGGAAAGAATCCAATACTAAGCATTTTATAGCTTTAGTAAGAACTGAAACCCAGGATCTTTCATACACCTAGACTTAAGATCAAGGCCAGGAATGTGAGAATAAAAGAATACCTAATGATAAAAATTAATCTATAGCTAGAGAATGGTAAAAGTCAAGATAAATTGGGAATAAATATTTGAGTCATCAACATATAGGATGCACATAGCTGAAATTGTGTATGTTAGTTTTAGGCACAGAAAGAATGGAGATAACACTTCTCTAGACTCAGAGCCTGCCAAGCCTGAACAGTTTATTTTTCTTCCTTTCACATTCATGTTATTGAAGTGGTAAGCTTACTTTACTGATATAGTAAAGTACTGTTGGGTCAGCTCTCAACACTTTTCTTTATTCTCCCTCTGAGAGACAGATACCTGGCTGGAGGCCAATAATCTGAATGGGGCCTCAGCTAACTTGATACTAGGCAACAGCAGAGAACACACTACCTATTCATGTTCCACCAGTGTGATATGTTGAATTGAAATTGCCCAGAAAGGATGAGTGAATCAAGAAAATGTGGTACATACAATGGAATCCTACTCAGCAATCAAATATAAACCCATGCCATTTGCAGCAACATGGATAGAAGTAGAAGTGGAAGGGATTATTTTAAGTGAAGTAAAATCTAGAGAAACCAAACAAAAGATCAGATAAAAATAAATTGTAAGGCTGACCCTTGAGATTTTCACTCTCACCACTGCTTTTCAAACTGGAAGTTTATATACATATATCATCACTGTATTCCCCAGGGGTCTCCCACCACTAAATCACTCGAAAACCATCACCTTGATCTTTTGTGCTCATCCCTTCTCTGTTTTTTCTCCCTCCCCCTTCCTAGCTGCTTCCTTTAGCTCTGTTGTCAACTTGCTAGCTTTTACTTTTTCTCTTCTCTTTTTTTTGGGAGACTAGGTCTTGCTATGTTGCCTGGGGTACCACGGACTCAAGCAATCCCCAGCCTCAGTCTCCCAGGTAGCTGGGATTACAGGCCATAGTGCTCAGCTGCTTTTTCAAGACCAAGTCTCACTATGTTGCCCAGGGTAGTCTCGAACCCATGGATTCAAGCAATCCCAAGCCTCTTGCCTCCCAGTATCTGGACAACAGATGCCCGCCACCACACCAGGCTAGTTTTGATTTTTTCTTGACCTTTTGTTTGTTTCCCCTATATCCAACCTATAACTGAGATCAGCAGTCTTGTCTTTTTCTTTCTGACTTATTTCCACTAGCATGATTCCTTCTAGCTCTATCCAGGTTGCCACAAATGACAAAAAGTTTGTCCTTAATATTCCATTGTATAAATATGCCATACGTTTTTCATTCATTCATCAGTTTTGTGACATTTGGATTGTTTCCAAATCCTGGCTACTGTAAATAGTGATGAAATAAACACTCAAGTACAGGTGTCCTTTGAGTTAGTGTTTTGGTGTCCTTTGGGTAGATTCTTAGTAGTGGAATTGCTGGATCAAATGGCAGGTCCATTATCAATAATTTGAGGGTCCTCCACACAAGGTTTGAGGGTCCATAGTGGCTGGAGCAGTTTGCAAAGTCCATAGTGGCTGGACCAGTTTGCAAAACTAATAGAAGAGATTAAAAAATCTGGAGACAGCTTTGGAAGTAGAATTGACCAAATGGAAGACTGAATTAGCAACTGTCAAAATGATAATGCATAAAGAACTACATGGAAGAAAAGAAAAAAATGGAGAAAAAAATGAAGGAACATTGAGAATCATCTGACTCCATAACAAAAGGCAATAAAGAATCATGGGTAGCCTAGAAGGAGAAGTGAGAGAAAAAGGAACAAAGAATTTATCTAAAGAAATAATATAGGAAACCTTCAAAGAACTAGAGAAGGAACTGAATATACAAGTATATGAAGCTAGAAGGACATTTGGTACCTAAATATAATGAGACCTTACACCAAGACAAGAGTAGTGAGATTTCTTAAGAGTTTAAGACAAAGAAAGAATATTGAAATTGGATAGAAGGGAGAAAAAGATAACCTATAAAGGAAGTCCTATCTCATTCCACACAAAAAATTAACTCAAAATGGAAAAATACTTGAATGTAAGACTAAAACCATAAAACACATAGAAGAAAACATGTAAAATATTCCATGACATAGACTTCAGAGGTGTATTTGTGGGTTTATCTCCAACAGCAAGAAAAACAAAGGAGAATATAAACAATTTTGTATATCAAACCAAAAAGCATCTGTACAGTGAAAGAGACAATGACCAAAAACCAAAATATACACTACAGAACAGAAGAAAATATTTGTGCACTACACGTCTAAGACTTGATATCCAAGATCAACAAAGAACTTATACAACTCAACAAAAAGAGAACAAGTAAAATAGAAAATGGACAGAAAAGCTAAATATGCATGTAGAAATTTGATCATAGAACTGAAGTTACCAGAAGAGGATGGGAGGTTACCAGAGGGGATGGGAAGATAGAGAACAAAGTGGGGAAGGAGCATAATGAACTATGGTGGGGACTATGGGTGTTTTAGTGATGGGTATGATGTGCTAACTCCTCAAGGGAGAGATCCTATACCTCTACATCACAAACAAAAAAAGTAGTAAAGGGTTCTCAGACAAACAGAAGCTAATAGAGCTTTCCACCACTAGACCAGCTCTTCAAGTAATACTGTGAGTTCTTCCACAAGAAAAGAAAAACTGAAGCACACACTCCTTAACCAAACAACAAGACCAATATAACATTAGTACCACAACAAGAATAATATGATTCAACAACACCAAATACTAATTGGGGGAGAATAAATGAGTAGAACCAGTATAGTTAAATATTGAAGAACCACCAGCAGCTCATAAAGGAACCAAAAGAAGAATCTCCATGGTAACCACTAACCAAGTAAAATCCCTATGGTAACCAATAACTAAAAATACAGAATGGGTACCTATAGATAAAGAAGAAACTGATAAAAATATTAAGGAAAACCATCCAGAAAGAGTACAGAGAAACAAAGAGGAAAAGAAACAACAGAAAAATAAAACAATAAAATATCAAAATAAAAATGAAAATAAACTACATATCAATTATTACCCTAAATGAGAATGGTATGAATTCACCAATAAAAAAACACACACAGGGTTAACAATGTGACTGAAAAAATTCCAGTAAGCAATGCATTGTTTATAGGAAACTCATTTAAAACCAAAAAATAAAAACAAACTAAAGATTAACAGACTGGAATAAGGTTATACATGCTAATAACTCAGAGAGCAGATCAATAACTGCAATCCTCATATCCAGTAGAACAGATTTTTAACTAGAAAAGGTAATTAAGGACAGAGTCAGACACTACATAATGATCAAGGAAACAAAGCACCAAGATGTTACAACTCATTAATATTTCCAAATGTAGGAGCACCTAGCTATATAAACCAACTCTTAACAGACCAAAACTAATAAATCAACAAAAGTACAACTGTCAGATTTCAATACACCACTGATACAAAGGGATAGATGATCCCAACACAAATTAACAAAGAAATAAAGGTCTTAAGTGAAGTACTAGATCAGATGGATTTACTGGACATTTAAAGAGTTTTTCATCTTAAAAGCAATGAATACACATTCTCCTCCAAAGCACATAGAATATTTTCAAGAAGAGATCATATACTAAGATATAAGGAAAGTCTTACTTATCCCAAACGTAATGAAGACAATGCAAAAAAAAAAAATTATGACTAATACCTGTAATGAACATAGATGGAAAAATTTTCAACAAAATCCTAGCAAATTGAATACAGTAACATATCAAAAATATAAATGATCAACGAGACTTTATTATAGAGATGCATGGTTGGTTTAACATATGTATATTGATCAATGTCATCCATTAGATCAACAAAAAGAAGGAAAAGTCACACGATCAATTCACTAGATGCCAAAAAAGCACTCAACAAGATCCAACATTTCAAAGGAGAAATCAAAATGCATCTGGAGGCCAATGAGAAATAAAAATACCACCAAAAAAACTCCACCAAAAAATAACAAAGCTGCAGGCCACAGAATCTATAGGATGAAGCAAAAGCAACAATAACAGTAAAGTTTACAGCAACACAAGCTAATCACAGGAAACAAGAAAAAGTGTTCAGGTAAACAATCTACAATTTACACCAAAAGGAAATAGGAAAAAAGAACAAGTGAAACTCACTCAGTATAAGGAAGGAAATAATAAAAATCACAATGTAAATGAATGAAATAGAAAACAAAATAAACTACTATAAGAGGTCAATGAAACAAAGAGTTGTTTGTTTTTAAAATTCAACAAAACTGACACATCTCCTGTGTGGGCATGCGGGCAGGTTTTGGCCTGCGCCTGTGGCGGCCTGGACATCAGCCACCACTGCACCTGTTGTGCTGGCTTTCGTCCACCTGTATGATGGGGTTAGGACATGGCCGGTGGTTGCTTCCCAGGCTTGCCTGGTACTGCCGCACATCTGAGACCTGCCAAGAAGCAGGGTACAGTGTGTGTGTGGGGGGGGGGCGGGGAGTGGGTGGTTCACCACAGTACTCTCTCATTTAGTCTCCACTCCAAGGAGCCCACACCAGCAATAAGTACATTGAGACAAACTTCGACCACAGAAACAGAAAAAGTGAGGAACAGCAAGACTCTAAAAACACATGCCTCTAAGTCAGGACTCAAAAAGAGCAAAGCAAGATCATAGAGCAATGAACTTTGAGAACAAGCATGAAAGAACTACGCTTACTACTCACTGGAGCTGTGACCAAAGTTCCAGCACAAAGACACTGTCAATAAGGAACAGCACACCCCTTTGCCAGAGGGAGGATGCTTACAGAATAGCAGTGGCTCAACAGCAAAGCTCCTAAGAAGGAGAATAGGAGACCTGCCATCAGTCAAAGGCTGTCCCCATCGAGGAGCAGCTCTACCAAAGCATAAGACTGGGAGTCAGGTCTCCAAAGCCAAAGACCTGAAACATAATGGGATGGAGCAGCAAAATGAGGCAGAAAACAACAGAAAGAACAGCCACCAAGAAACAAAAAGCATGGATACAAGTCAAAGGTGCTCGGATTGGCCAATGAAGGCCAAAAAAAAAAAAAAATTAAAGGGCTAAACGTGGACAAACAACAAAAAGAAAGGAGGCAAAGAGACCAGAGGGGGCAGGGTGGGGTGGGGTAATCCCATGGGATCAACAATTATGCAATCATATATTGCACAAAATCCAAAAATAAAAGTTATTTAAAAATTCTAAAAAATTGACACATCTCTGGCCAGATTCAAAAGAAAAAAGTCTCCAATATATATAATAATGAAAATCATAAAACATTATGACAGCACAGTATTACAAATCCTCATCAGAGGCTATTATGAATATCTGAGTGCCAACAAATTGGACAATATAAGATAAATGGATAAATTCCTTGAATCATTAAACATCCCATGTTTCTGTTATAAAGGAACAGATACCTGAACAGACTCATGACAAGTAAAGAAATTGAAACAGTAATCAAAAACCTCCTATAAAACTGAAGATCAGTTTCAGAATTCTACCAAACATTCAAACAAGATTTAATACCCACCCTTTCCAAACTCTTCCAAAACATCAAAAGAATTGAACACTTCCTAATTCCTTTAGGAGGTCAGCACAATCATGATATGAAAATCAGTAAAAGAAAATTTAAAAAAAGATTACAGACCATTTCTCTGATGAATAAAAATCATGTGATCATTTCAATACATGTAAAAAATGCATACAATTTAACATCTATTTATCATTAAAAATTTCAATAGATGCATATAAAAGTAATATATTTACAAATAATAAAGGTAATATATGACAAACTCACAGCGCCATACTCAATGAAGAAAAACTGAAAGCTTTTTCTCTAAGATCAGGAATACCAAGAACACTAACTCTAACCATTAAGATTTAATATAGTATTGGAAGTCCTGACCAGAGCAATTCGGCAAGGTAAAGAAATAAATGTTACCCAGATTGGAAAGAAAAAAGTGAAAATTGTCATCCTATGCAATTGACATTTTTCCATGCATTCTATGCATAGAAAACAGAAAACCGCAAACACTCCACTAAAAAAAAAAATTATAAAGTTGCAGGCTAGGAAATCAATATACAAAAATCTATTTTGTTTCTGTATGTAAACAATGAACAACAGAAAGAGGAATGAGGAAAACAATACCACAGGAAAAAGCACAAAATACCTAGGAACATATTTAATTCAGGTAATAAAGGATTTATACAGTAAAAACTTCGATGTTGTTGATAGAAATTGAATAGAAAAAAAATTGGAGGACATTCTATTACCATGGATGGATCAAGATAATCAATATAATCAAAATGACCTAAAACAATATATATATTCAATGCAATACCTATTTAAGATTCCAAAGGCATCCTTCACAGAAATGGAACCAAAAAAATCCTAAAATATGTATAGAATCATGAAAGACTTTGAAAAGCTAAATCAATCCCGAGGGGGAAAAAAGAACAAAAATGGAGTTATCTAAGCTCTCTGGCTTCAAATAGTCACACGATGTTACAGTCACTAAAACAGTATGGCACTGCAATAAAAATATGCATATAGATCAATGGAAGATAATCAAAAGCCAAGATATAAAACCACACATATATGGGCAACTAACTTATGACAAAGGAGGCAAGGACATATAATTGAGTAAGTAAAGTCTCCTCAATGAATGATGCTGGGAAAACTGGACATGCGCATGTAAAAGAATGAAACCAGACTACTATCTTCTACTATATACTACAATCAGATCTAAAATCAAAACACATAGAAGAAAACAGGTAAAAAAGCTCTTTGACATTGATCTTAGTGATGTCTGTGAATTGTCTCTAATAGCAAGAGAAACAAAAGAGAATATAAACAAGAGACTTCATAGAACTAAAAAGCTTGCACAAACAGGTCTACATTAAACTAAAATGTTTCTGCAAAGTAAAAAGAAACCATTAATTAAATGAGTGGTAATGCCATTTGCAAACTGTTGAGCAGTCACAGGATTAATATCCAAAACATATATAAAGAACTCATAAAACAACAATAACAAAAACATAGATCTTGATTAAAGATTGGGCAGAGGATCTAAACAGACATTTGACCAAAGATGATGTACAAATGGCCGACAAACACATGTAAAGTGTTTTATGTTACTTATCACTAGGAAAATGCAAATCTAATCTACAGTGAAATTTCACCGCACACCAGTCAGAATAGTCATTATCAAAAAAGTTAACAAAAAAAGTGTTGGCAAGCATTTGAAGAAAAAGGAACTCCTGTTCACTGTTAGTTGGCATGTAAATTGGTGTATTCATTATGAAAAAAAGTATAGAAGCTTCTCAAAAAATTAAAAATGAAACTACCATGTGATCCAGGATTCCCACTTTGGGGTATTTACCCAAAGAACACGAAAACACTGACACAAAAAGACATGCACCCCTATGCTTATTGCAAATTTACATAGTCCAGATATGGAAACAACCCAAGATTCCAACAATGGATAAATGTATGAGGAAGATGTGGTATATTTATACAATGGAATACTGTTCATCCACAGAAAGAGATGAAATCATGCCATTTGGGGCAATGATGTGTTTTGAGGATACAATGGTAAATGAAATAAGTCAGAATGAGAAAGACAAATACCATATGATTTGACTTATCTGTAGACTATAAAGAAAACAAAAAAATGTGAAACAAACTCAAACTCTGGCAATAAAATGGTTACCAGAAAGTATGAAATGGGAGAGATTGGAGAGGAGTCGATTAGTTGATAGTGGATGGTGACTGGATATTTGGTGAAGGGTATAGTGAGAAAATGTAATCTTGGAACCTATACAGTACTATAAACTAATGTTACCTAATACCAAAAAAAAAAAAAAGCAGAGATAAATAGGAGGCTAGTGTATTATGATGACAAAAATATTTCCAGAAGTAATGAGTAGTTGAGTATCACAGCATATTATTCATTAAGTATTTGTTCATGATCAAGTATAATAGCAATTTTATAATCAAAGAGAACCAAATTTAGTCTACTCTTTTTAAGACTGACAAAATAGACAATATCACATAAAGTTATCATTTACTGGACCAAAGATCTCTGGCCCCTAGCAAAACCTTTAATTCCCCTAAATGATAAACAGAATTATTATCACCAAAAAGGAAGGGTGAAGAATTCCAAAAGAAAAATTTTTTTAAATAAAATAGAAATAAAATTATACCTTATATAAAACAAAAAAAGGAATTTATATTGGAAAAAAAGTTATTGCTGTTGGGAGTGAAAATACATACCTTGAACCACAACATCTGGTTTTGGTACAGTGGAAAACCTACGATTCAGGGGGTCAATTTCTCCAGGAGCTAAAAATCCCTAAATAGTAAAAAATAAAAATATAGATTATTATATTTCAATAAGTAAATAAATGTTTGAGTTGAAACTATATATAACTCTGTATCACAATATGTGAAAGGCAGGTATGGAAAGGAAACAAATGTTTTCATAATATGAAAATATCTAAACTTCTTGAATTCACATCCAGATTAATTTTATCTAAAGTAAATTTCTAATGGCTGCAATATAAACTGTTTTTTGGAAATAGATGGGGTACAAAATTAATAAAGTTTTCTGTTTATACCTCCACTCTTTTTTTAACAGTGCTAGTTCTAACTTGTCATTAGTCCTGTTTCTTTCTCATTTACTCATGTGTCTGTTATGCTTTTGCTCACCAGTTATCTTTTGACTTAATTTGAGTTTCTGTCCTTTATAAAATAGGATAAAACCACCCATTTTGCCCTTAATAACAATAATCTTTTCCTTTTTTCATAGCATTTAATTTATGCTAATTGGAGAAAGTCATTAGGCAAAGATTATTTTGAACAAATTGCTCTTAAAAACAGCTATAGAAAAAAATGATCAAATATAAACAAGTCAACTTGTCTGGATCAGAAAGGATAATTAGGTACTATCCTAGATCCTTTAGGAGCCTGAGTTACAATTTTCTGCAATAACCTACAATGAGAAAATAGATTTTATCAGTAAATATTGAAAACTTTGAGAAAGAGAACTCACCTTACAGGCTCAAAATTTCACATAAAAAAACTGGATACAAAGTAATAAATTTACAAGTGCTCCATTATAAGCTATTTCAACAGAACATGATATAAGGAACATTTAAAGAGTCTCTTATCAACAAAAAAGCAAACAAACAAGAAATTATGATGTTCCCAACCTTAATGTCATAATACCTGAAATAATCTTTTCATTTATTGAATTACAGAATGAAAAATTTTATAGTATTAGTTCTATTCATCCAAGTAATGTCTGAGATATTTACCCAAATAATATGAAAACTGTAATACAAAAAGACTTCTGTACTATGTTCACAGTCACACTATCTACAACTGTAAAGACTTCTGTACTATGTTCACAGTCACACTATCTACAACTGTAAAGAACACCTAAGTGTTCATCAAAAGAAGACGGGAAAATAAATTGCTTAATAAATTGTCAGTGGAATATACAGGAATTAATGGATGGATGAACCTTATGGTGATTATGCTAAGTAAAGTTTAAGTCAGAAGTGAAAGACATGCAATGGCCTCACTCATCTGTCGACTATAAATTACAAAAAACATATACTGACAAAATACAGCAAAGACAAATCTTAGACTTAAAAAAATATACTGCTTACCAGAGGAAACATGGGATAGGAAGGAGGGGATTAAGGAATAGGATATTATATGAGAGGTTTGGTAGATAGTGAGTGATGCATGCACAAGCATAAAGGAAAACCCCAGAGGTATATAGACATGCAAATAACTAATTAATTTAATAAAAAGTAAATAAAAGGCTGGAAAAAAGAACAAAACATTATATTGCTTGAAAAAGTTGGCACTTAAACACATTATTAGTCATTATTATCACAATTGCAGTCACCAGACAAAGCACTAGGGGGCATTTTCAAAGCAAAAGTTATAGAGATTGATTCTAGAATTGCTCCAAGTACAACACCAAGGTAGGGAACCTTGGACATCATGAAGACCATGGTTGCCAAGATGAAAAATTTTTGGCATGGATTGGTCATGTCCCCATACTAAGGAACTGGAGGAAAATCTATAATTAAGGCAGAATACAAAAAGCAAAAGACATATGCTGTAGACTGAAGAAGCTATTCATAAATCTGATTATTGTGGTAACTAAGGCAGAGAAAGAAGAGAAGAGCCTTGCAGTTTCTCCTTACCTCTGCCATCAAGTTTCCTAAGATATACAGAGATTGGCCCCACATATGAGGCAACTTTCCCATGGGGATTCTGTCCACAGTATGCGGATTTTTATATTCTTCATCAACCTAAAATAAAAGAAGCCACACAAGGAATAATAGAAAGTTTAAAATACTAGACAACAAGAAGGCTGAGTCTGAATCTTAATTCATAATAAACCAGTCATACAAGCCATGGACCAAAATGTCAAGAACGATGACTATAGTATAGGACAGCGTTCCTCCATCTATGCATTCAAACACATCACTAAGGATATTGTCCAAATGCAGATTTGATCTAGGCAGCATAGGGAAAGACCTAAATTATGCATTTAAACAAGCTCTCAGGTGATGCTGCTAATGATGCTGGGAGTTTATTCCACCCATTTCCACGATAATGGAAGACTACATCGCTTCCACAGTTAATACTCTTTTGCAATGGAGAAAAGGAACAATGGTTTGTTCTGCCCTGTCTCACTGTGCAACAGTGGAATTTAGATTGTTTAAAAATTTCTTTTCAAAGGAATAAAATATTTCTATTATACATAGAAACAAACTTCTAAAACATTAAAAGTAGAAGATTAAAAAGTATTTTACTCCTCCTAGTTTCATGTTATAGCATTGTTGCAGGCTCACCTTGTCAGGAGGAACACTGTACAATTCAGGCAGAAGTAGGACTCCATTTTTCCCCTTGATGAGGACTGCTTCAAGAGCCTCTCTATATTCTTGAACCTATAGACAAAATATAGGGAGGAAAACATTTATAGAGTGTTCCTTTTGGGGATCTTGGCAAGAGCTGTAGCTGAAAAACAGTTCCTCTTGCAAAGGAATTTATTTAGTAAAAAGGTATGGGGAAGTAGACCAGAAGTTATGTTACTTTTGCATGCTTTAAGGAATTTAATTTTAATAACCATTCAAGGAGGTATACATAATTAAAGCCTTTCATAGGCTCAAAAGTGTTATGAAATTATGATAATACAAGATGCGCAAGGGTCCAGATTTGAACCCATGTTTGCTTGTCTCCCCAGGCTTCTCTGTTTTTAAGATGAAAGTTCTTATATTTTCAAAGGCAGGTAGACTATCAAAGAGAAGTAAAATAATACACTGGAAATATGCTGTGAAAGCAAATAGCCTAAAAAAAGGTAAAAAAGAAATTAGAAAGATAAGCTGTAAGTATCATCCAATTGAGGGAAATGAAACTTATTAACAGTATATTTGTTTACCCATCTGAAATTGGCTAATTTGACTTTTTTAACCTACCACAAAAAGGCAGTTTTACAAGGTTCAACTTTAAATTAATAAGTATGTAGACTGACAGACATAAGTCTTTCCAGAATGACTCCAGTATTCATTAATGAAACACACCACACTTTTAGTATAGCCAAAAACATACCTCAATCTCATCAGAGGTTAATAACAGTTCATATGGGGTGGCATGAGACTTGTAAATTTAATAAAGATTTAGGTTAAAAGGGACAAAATCTCAGAACCAATCTACAATTGAAACTAAAGAATAGTTTGAAGAAGTCAAAGTAACTCAAGAATAATTTTCCCTTTTTATCTATTGATAGAATAAAAACTATAATTGTAAAGCTAAACAAAGTTTTGTTGATCTATTTTAGAAATGCCTACAATATAAATTATAAAGTATTAAATCAAATGCGGGTGGATCTTATACTTAAAATGATCTTATACTTAAAAATGAGCAATCTTATTTAAAGCATTTATAATTCACTATTAGTCAGAACACTAATTTTCAAATCATTCACTAACATGGTAAATACTTTTCTACTAGCATGGTGTTTTGGGGAAAACATATAGGTCTCACTATAGTTGGTGAACTGACTGTGCACTCACAAAGTATCTTTATCTGTGAAATTAAAATAACTGTAGGGTTATCTTTTTCAATAAAGAGACAAAAAAATTATTGTTATACGTACAGAGAAGGCAAATAAGTTAATGTCAATGCTTGGGTAACTCAATGTTCAGTAACAAAACGAGAAAAAAAAAAATAAGCCAAGTCTCCCAACTATTAACACAGTGCCCTTAGCTACTAGTCTCTAGAAGACAACTGTCTCCTTCCTATCAGGAAGACTTTCATTTGTACACAGGGTTGGAATAGACATTGATTGAAAGAGGAAGACATAATAAAAACATTCTGCTGAAAAGCTGTACCCAGCTGTACCTGTTGTGCATTGCCACTAAAAATCCCATCAAGGATAAAGTATGTCCAGAACAATGGCCATTCACACTCAATGTTTTCAAACAACTTCAGCTCAGCTGGTTCATAGTATAAGCGATTGGGATCCTGGTAAAAACACAATAAGCAAGGTCTCTTTTATCACTTACATCAATATCCAAAAGCCATGTTAGTTCAACACAGCCTTTCACTAATGGTAGCTTGTTTTAGAGAAGGCAGTTAAGGAAGGTATAACATGTATACACCCCCTCCCTTAACAAACACTTTGTGAAGTCACTCAGTAGAAACACGGTAATGACATGATAGGCAGGTATATCAAAAAATGAGATTAATTTTCAATAAAGCTAATTTGATTTTATATTTGTTAAGTTTGAGGTAGTAGTGACATACATAACTAGAAATGTTTAAAAGGAGCACAAGAGATGAGGACTTTGGAATCATCCAGAGGTGACACATAAAGCTCAAATTACAGATGTAGTACTTATATTAATCAACAAGTGAGCCAAAAAGAGAATCTTGGTAAACCCTTATAATTCAGCAATAGAATGTCAGAGAGAGAAGAGTTAGCATGATACATTGTTGTTGAAATTAGAACTGGAAAAGAACTTCAAAAACATATAGGCATAGGCAACAGTGGTATACTACAGAGCAATCAAGAACAAGTTTGTGAAACAGTCATTGTGGTGATCACTTAGGAGATTGCTGTGATGTTTCAGAGCATAACAGTAGATCTGTAGGGGAAGCAGTCAAATTCAGAGATGATCAAGTAGAAAGGAGAAAGTCAATCACAAGAGGTTGACCTCAATTATTAAAAAGACAAGCAAACAAAAAAAAACTGCAATGGCTCTTGACCAGCAAAGCTTGAAATGATGTTTGCATTGCCAACAAAAGAACTTCAGAGTAACTGCTCATTCTCTATAATACTACTTGATTTTCCTTCATTGATATTTCCTAGAAGTTTTGACAAGTGAAACAAAAGGAAACTAACTTTTCAAGATTAAGTACTATTTAGAACTAACTGCAAAAAGTGGAAGGGGCCAAGAAGGGGTCTACTGATGGAAAGATTCTTTTCCTTTGCAATTATTAAATATTTTAAGTTAGATACTTTGAGACTATGAAAATATTCTGAATATTCATTCTACTTAAACTTTAATCCATTGACTTCAGCATCCATCACAAGCTCTTTCCTGAAGCTACTCAACTTCAAGAGATAGAGTTGCATTTGCCTCTATTTTGTTTAATTCAGAAAGGCTCAAAAGCAAATCTTGGCAACCACACCCAACATAGGTATCCTATTTAGTGATTATTATAAGTAATATCAGTGAAGTAAAGATTTTTTTCTGAATTAGGTTGCAGATAGCAATGACCATTCTACCTTGGGCTAATTTGGGGAAAGGATCCTACCTCTTTAGGAGTTTTATATCCATCTCGAAGAAAGCGACAACAACCATAACGACCCTAGGAATAAAGAGGAAAAGAATGTCAGAAACTTGTACATTTGTATGCCAATATAATTAACCAGAAATACATTCTTTACAATAGCTACATATACTAAACTGTTAATAATACAGACACCATACTTAAAATGTAACAATAAGAAAGACAAAACCTAAAATCAGCCAGCAGCAGAAACTGATTTCAGCAATGTGATTTCCAGTGAGGGCAGTTACAGGCTCTTTCCTAAAATGTTCCTAATCTCAAACTCTCCATAAATTTCCACCATACGGTAAGTAAGTCTATGACAGTCTATTACTCTATGTGGTCCTAATCACACAGCTTTTAAGAGACCACAGATTTTTAAAACAAAGTATTTTTATTTAAATTTAAAGTAAATTTGGAACTTAGAGAACTCCAAAAACAGTAGAAAGTCCAGGCACATCTTTCAACTCATGTCCCTTTATATTAACTCTTACATAACTATAGATCATTTATCAAAACTAAAAAGTTAACCTTCATATGATGTTACTAACCAAATTACAAATTTTGAATCTGTACTATTCGGATTTCATTAGCTTTTTGTCTAATGGCTTTTTCCTATTCTTCATTCAGTTCAGGAACCCTCAACATTAGGTGTCGTTGTCTCCTTAATCTCTTCCAGTCTGTGATAGTTCTTCTTTATTTTTTTTCACTTTGACACTTTATAAGAGTGTCAGTTAGTTTACAGAATATTCTTCAATTTTTTATTATTTTTCTTTTTTAAAAAATTACTCATTTTTTTTAAAAATTGAGGCAATATTGGCTTACATTATTGTTATTTTGGAAGTAATAAGATTGTCCCTGCCCTGGTATTGACACTGTAGTGCACCATCCACCACATCACCATACTCCACAAACATTGTGCTTCCTTTCCTCTTTTCTCTCACCCCTACCCCACTGTTCCCTGGATGCTTCAGCTTTATAGTTAGCTTTCAAGAGTTAGTTTTTAAGCTTGTATTCATTGACCTTTTCTTCAGTTTCTCTATATTCCACATATAAGTGACACCATTCAGTATTTATCTTACTCCTTCTGACTTATTTCACTTAACATTATCTCTTCCATCTCCACCCACGTTGCTACAAATGTTATGAGTTTATCTTTTTTGTTTGTTGAGCTATATATCTTTTTCAATTTTGATTATATATACACTATTGATATAGTGTATATATAACATATCTTTTTGACCCATGCATATGTTTTAGACACTTAGGTTGTTTATATAATTTAGCTATAGTAACTAATGCTACAATAAACAGTATTTTTTAATTTGGGGGTGGAGTTACTGGGTTTTATGGTAATATGGTTTTATGGTTTAGAAGTGGAATTAACTGGGTTTTGTAACAGATTCATTCAAAATATTTAGAGACACCTCCATACTGCTTTCCATAGGGGCTGAACCAGTTTGCATTCACAACATCAGTGTAGGAGGGTTTCCTTTTCTCCACAGCTTCATCAGCACTTGTTTCTAGTCTTTTTTGATATGGGCTATTCTCAACAGTGTGAGATGGTATTTCATTGTGAGATTGACTTTCATTTCTCTAGTGCTAGTGATGATGAACATTTTTTTCATGTGCCTGTTGCCATCTGAATATATTCTTTGAAGAAGCACCTGTTTAGCTCTTAATTCCATTTTTTGATCCTTAATTTGGTTTTGTCTGGCTTTTTCTCATGATTAGATTGAGATTATTGGGTAGGATGCCTTCAAGGTCCCATAACCTCCTTAGTGTAGTATATCCAGGTATATAAGTATACTTATATACCTGGATATAATACTTATATACCTGGATATAATACTTATATACCTGGATATAATAAGGTCCATGCCTTATCACTGGTAATGTTAAACCTAGTCAATTGGTTAAATCATTGACATAGGTCATATCAAAGTCCCAAAAGATAATCATTTTCCCTTAAAGACATAGCCCTAAAGAAAAGGTACAAATACATATACCTGAAGCTTGGTAATGATTTCCTGTTTTGTGAGCTCCACCAACTGGTTATCCTCTACTGCAAAGGCGGGGAAGGAAATAACTGAAAGCAGACTAGCATCAACCTCTTTGGATGTTGAAGCCCGGGGGAGTATTGAATTAAGGATAGACTAAAAGAAAGGAAGTCAAATGTGGCACATTAGTAAATAACATGGGGTATTAGAAAACTAACAACGTTAATTTCAAAAGATTCATATAGAAGAGGATCACTCATGGGAAAATCAAATTATTATTCAATAATGAGAACTTAGAAAACTAGCTATTTCTGAGTGATTCCTTGTCCCTTGTCTTAATCCAGCTCTCAACACAATTCCATTCTGACTCTTGAACGGCTGCTTATGGATGAAGAATTGTCTAACACTATCCCACAATAATACTGTTGCTCCATTATAAGCTATTTAAAAGAAGATGCAGCTGCTGAGAAACAAGATGTGAAAGACTCAACTGCTATATTCCTGACATTTCATTTCCATGGGAAGTTTTGCACTTTTATAGTTACAAGGTAAGTTTATATTCAGTACACTATGGAGATCTAAGCAGGATTTGGAGAACAGGAGAAAAGCCAATGAGAAGAAAGCTATTTTTTTTAATATAGAGCAATACCAAACAAAACTGAAGATACACATTTACTACTTAAATGATTTAAAATACAAACATCGAACTATAGAGGCAGATGGGAATAGGAGGATATTTTAGAAATACTTGTTCTCTTGGTATATTTAGAAAGGAAAATACTCCAGAAAGTCCATGGACCCTTGATATGACAACAGTAGAGAATTCCATGTACTATTATGGTATCTCTTTATAACCCTGGGTAACAGAATAGTAGTATAATCTATGTTCTAGTCCATGCTATATTAAGTTTATGCCATTACAGGATGCTTAATGAGACATTTTGGCCCATGTTAATATATCAGACTATGTACTTTTATTTAGAAAGCCAATACTAAGTCTGAGTGAGAGTAAAACTTTCTATAATACAGTCCTTAATTCTCTTACCTGGCAGTGTTGCACTTCATCAGCCAAGACATGAATAACTGATCGAGGCCCACCTTTCACACCAAACAGGTCCAATTCATCTAATGCTTCTAGGGCTGCCTTTGATAGAGTAAAGACAAGGACAACTTCAGTATTAGATATACATTTTCTCTTCCTGTGCCCAGTATCTTTTAAAAATTAATTTAATTTTGACTGAGTCAATATTGGGGTACCCCATCAGGTATTCCCACCATAGTGCACACAGTGCACCAACCAACTTACCCATATACCATCATCATAGACCATTTTGCTTCCTTCCCTTCCTTGTGTGCTTCAGTTCTGCAGTCAGCTATGTAAGGTTAGTGATTCAGCTTGTCTTTATCTAATTATTAATTTAGTTACTCACTATTCCACATATTAGTGATGCCATCTAGTACTTTCCTTCTAACTTATTTTACTTAGCATTATCCCTTCCAGCTCCATTCTTGCTGCTGCAAATGCCATGCATTTATCTTTTTGTTGCTGAGTAATATTCCATTATGTATATATACCATATGTTTTTGATATCCTCATCTGTTCTGGGGCACTTAGGTTTCTATAGTTTAGCTATATATTGTAAATAGTGCTGCAATAAATATGAGAGAGCATGTTTCCTTTCCAATTAGTGCTTTTATTTTCGGATAGGCACTTAGAAGTGGAGTTTCTGATGTTTTTTAACTTGACCATGAACAATGAGTATGTATTCATGCAAGGCATCATCAAATATAATTGACACAACAACCATATTTATGTCAATAATATCTATCACTTAAATTTTTTGTGACTAGCTACTATTTGCTTTCATTCTACAAGAAACTTAAAAAGAAAAATGCACTCACATGAATTTTTTTTTAGTTTAGTATTCCCCTCAGTTTGTAAGGTTTCCCACCATTATCTCTCCAAATAATCTATTTCTTTTCACTCTTGCTATGGAACTCAAATACATATATGTATGCCTATTTATTAGATAGTGTCTCCAAGGTCACTAAGTCTTTGTTCTTTTTTCTCTCTATTCATCATATTGTACAATCTCAATTATTGTACAATCTCAATTTACCTACCTTCAAGTAGACTCATTCTTTCTTCTACTTATTCAGATTTATTACTGAGGACCTTTACTCAACTTTTTACTTCATTCATTATTCTTCTCAACTCTAGGATTTCCTGCCTTACTTCTCTTCCTTCCTCTTCCCCTACCTCCTTTCTGCCTTTTCTTCTTCCTTCCCTTTTCTTTTCTAGTGAGGCAACATGGTTTTACAATGCTACATATGTATAGGATCATACTCTTCGGGTGAATGTTACCATACAACACCTACCACTATGGTACCCAGAATACTCTACCATAGTCCACTGAACTTCCTCCCCACTTTGTTCTCCTCCTCCCCTTCTAGCAGCATCAGTTCTAAAGTCAGATTTCTAGAGTTTGTTAATGGTTTGGTTTTATCTGACTCTTTGTTTTGTTTTTATATACACATATACAAACACCACCCAGTATTTGTTTTTCTTCTTCTGACTTATCTCACTTAGCAGTTCCATTCAGGTTGTCATAAGTGGCAAAAGTTTATCCTCTTTGATAGCTGAGTAGTATTTCCACATTTTTAAAATCCATTCATCTCTCTTTGGGCAGTTATGTTGTTTCCATAACTGCTATTTTAAACAGTGCTACAATGAATAGGAGTATATATAGCCCTTTGAATTAGTGATTTTGTATTCTGTGGGTTAATATCTAGGAGTGGAATTGCTGGCTCATATGGTGGATTCACATTCAACAGCAAGGAAAACAAAAGATAATAAAAAACAACTGGGAGATACAGCAAACGGAAAAGCTTCTGCACAGTGACAGAAACCGTAATTAAAATGAAAAAAAATACCACTATCTTGAGGGGGAGAAAATATTTGCTTATGATATATCTGACAGGGGGCTGATATCCAAGAGCTACTAGGAATTCATACAACTTGGCAAAGGGAACACAAATAACACAATCAAAAATTGGGCAGAAAAGCTAAATAGGCTCTTCTCCAAAGAAGACCTATAGATGGCAAACAGTCACATGTAAAAATATTCATCACATATCACCAGGGAAATGAAAATCAAAACCACAATGAGATACCGCCTCAGATGAGTGAAAATGGTCTCTCTCAATAAGACCAGAAACAGCAAGTCCTGGCAAGGGTATAAAGAAAATGGAACCCACCTATACTATAGGAATGTAGACTGGCCCAGTTGCTATATGGAAAACAGTATGGAGATTTCCCAAATATTAAAAATGGATTTTTTTTCTTTTTAAAAACCAATTTATGCCCTTGCCTTTTGGGAAGAGACTTAAATCATCACTATTATTTGTCATTGAGATGGGTATGTTTGATTCTATTCCTACTATCTTACTTAATGCCTTCTTTCTTTCCCCACAAGTGATAAAAACTGGAAGTAGGAAGGGAAAGATGAAGCAGAAAGGAAAAGCAGAATGATAATGTTAATGATGATATGATGATAAAGGTATGGGAAAAGGAGGAGAATGAGGAATGGCAGGCAACTGAATATGGTCCACCAATATCAAGTTTTTTCAACTAGATTACGGGGAATAAGTTCTTTGTTTTGCTTGTTTTTGTAATTATAGAGATGATGAGCTTAGTTTAAGATATATTACTTGAGGTTCTTGTGGAATATGTAGGTAGATAAATGCTACAAAAGCAACTGGCACATATCTGGAGTTTACATAAGGAGTGTTATATATCTAGATTATATGAAGGGACTGAATTTTGTCTGTAGCTTATCAGAACATGAATTTGATATGGCATATGTTAAATCTTTATCTATGACAAAGTTGCTCTAGACTTCTTACTCCATACCTGGTACAAACAAGTAAGGAAAAAAATTACCTTTGCCATTCCAACTGAACTGGCATTCAATTCTGAAATCCCTTGGTTGGTCTTGTCTCCACGTTCCCAGATTCCAAAGTCCTGGCACAAAATAACCAACCAACTATTAGCAAGTAGTACTATTAATCAGCAACTACTAAATGCTAACTAGATGCACAACTCTGGAATAAAAGGTACACATGGCAACTAATGTGCCATCTATATGAATATAGATGCTTATTAAGGAGATGCCAAATGAGGTGGATATAGTAGTTATTTTCCCAGTAGCTTTAAATTCCTAGACAAGAACCTGGAAGCTGATCAGGACTAATCACTAATTTAGTCCATCTACAGAAGTGCTTCTAAAAGGTTTTCATCAAAGTAGATACCCAGGGGTTCTGTGAGATTGAGCCTAAATATAGGCACTCGAGTATTTTATTTTAAACTAGTTTTACAGTCTAATCGCATAAACAATATACCATGCATTAACTTAAGCACTTTACACTGTTACCTTCCTTAATCCTTACATTTTATAGATGATGAAACAGTACAAAGAGAGGTTAAGTGCTTTATCCAAGGCCACATACCTTATGATAGAGCTAAGATTAGAGTTCAACTACTTTCACTGCAAAGCCCACACTCCTAACAATAGCTCTGCATAGCTCCTTGGTAATATAAAGATAACACTTAAAACTACTTTTAATTTTGAAATAAATTTAGACTTGCACAGAAGTTGCAAAAATAGTACAAAGTTCCTATACATCTTTTAATAAGACTAATAATATCAGAAGGTAAAGCAATTAGCAAAGTAATATCTTTTTGAATCAAATGTCTGTTTGACCTAGTCTTCCAGAAAACACTCTGGAACAGGTTCCAGATTTACCCTTCCACCTAAAATGACTTAAATATATATATATATATATATATATACATATATATATATATATATATATATATATATATATATGTAAAGGATACTGATTTTTGTGTGTTGATTTTGTAACCAGCTAACTTACTGAACTGGTTTATTGTTTCAATTAGTTTTTCTGTGAAATTATTGGGGAACTCTACATAAAGTATCACGTCATCTGTATATAATGACAGCTTCATTTCTTCCTTTCCTATTTGTATTTCTTCAATGTCTTTCTCTTACCTTATTGCCCTAGCTAAAACATCCAGTATTATGCTGAAAAGTAATGGTGAGAATGCGCATCCTTACTTGGTTCCAGATCTTAATGGAAATGGTTTCAATTTTTCCCCATTAAGGATGATATCTGCTGTGGGCTTGTTGTGCATGACTTTGTTATGTTGAGATATATTTCTTTATTCCTAGTTTTTCAAGGGTCTTAATCATGAATAGATGCTGAACTTTATGAAATGCTTTCTCTATATCTATTGATACGATAATATGGTTTTTGGTTTTCTCCTTGTTTATGCAACAGATTATGTTGATTGATTTTTGGATGTTGAACCATGCTTGTGCCCCTGGGATAAATCCCACTTGATCATGATATATAATCCTTTTTACACATTGTTGGATTTAGTTTGTCAAAATTTTGTTTATGATTTTTTCATCTGTGTTCATTAGGGAGCATGGTCTGTAGTTTTCTTTCTTTGTGTTATCTTTGTTTGGTTCTGGAATTAGTGTTATATTTGCATCATAGAGTGTATTCGGCATTTTCCCTCTAGCCCCAGGGAATACAACTATACATGTATGTGTGTGTGTATATATATATATATATACACACACATATAAAATATATACACATATATACATGTAAGCAATATAATAAAAAAACACAGTTTTATTTATGACTTACATTTCCAATTCAATGATTAACATACAATAAAGTACAGTATCTTTGAGTGGGAAGATTAAAAATATATTATTTAATATAAACCTACCTCATATCGTAGTTGTAAGAAAATGTAACTATATTTGTTGAAAATAACTATAACAAGTTCTGATCAATTTCTATAGATAAAATTAAACACAGAAGTAAATTTTGTTTCAAAGTAATTACCTTGTCTATAATACTCTCCTGTCATCTTGGTCTCACTTAAGACAATAAACCATTAAAGTAACACCAAATATATAATCATGCAATATTAAAAAGACTGAAAGAAATCAAAATATAACATCTTGTCTCTATTGCTTCTTTAACTCCATTGAGGAGAAGGCAATCAGAGAATGACAGAACTTAGTAAAGAAAGAGGTTGAAAGAAATCTCTGCCAGTGCCGTACAGATTCGTGTACTATGAGGGGGCAGCATTAAGAGAACAAATAGGTTGTCTAGTATTTTAAAAACATTGTATGTCTAAAACCCATGTCAAAATAAACACTTACAGCAGTTTTATATGCAGCTTCAATGTAAAACACAAGGTTCTGTATGAAATTGACTTCATCTAGGCTGTGGATGATATGAAGTCCTGAGGAAAGAGAGAATAAAGATATATAGTTATCACTAAAAGTTTTAAAGACAGAGTGAAAAATTGACCCCACTACTCTAATTATCCTATCCTGTTTAGTAATGATGGGAGACACTTTAATTCTTAGACCAAAAAAACAAGAATACAAATCAGTCTTAGGCTAAACCTTGACTGAGAAAACCACATTTCTTCTTTAGCACAGAGGGAAGACTAGAAATTAAGCAAGAGGCAGTAGATTCTAATTTCTTTATTTTTTCTTTAGTTACTTATAATTCTGCTGTGATCTAATAGGACTTTATCTGATCTGAGGTCAGGAAGAATCAGTTGTTTTTTTTTTTTTTTCATAAGTATTATGCATTCAAATATGTCCCTCAAAAATTCATATACTTAAGTCCCAAGTCCCATTGTGCTTATACTTGGAGAAAGGGCCTATAAGAGGAAATTAAGTATAAAGGAGGTTAGAAGCTGGCAGGGGCAAGAAAAAGATAACTTGTAATATAAACTCTATTAGGCTCACATCAGACTTCTTAAAAGAAACAAACCTGGCAAGAAGAGAATGGAACAACATGTTCAACAAATTCCAAGAAAAAAAATGCCTGCCAGTCAAGGATACTTTATGCAAAGTTCTCATTCATCTATGAGGGAAAATTATGAACCTTCTCAGACAAACAATATTTTCAGAAATTCATGTCTACTAACTCCCCCTTTCAAGAAATATTACAAGAAGTTTAACATTTAAATCAACAGTGGAACAAGCAAGAACATAACAAGATAATGACTAGAACAACAAAAAGTTGAACAAAATGACAAGTACAGACTTCTAGTCAGCCTAAATGTTAATGGACTAAATGTTCTGATAAAAAGACATGGAGTAACAGAATGGGTTTAAAAACAGAACGTACCCTTCTGCTGTCTCCAGTAAACACACCTAATAGCTAAAGATAAACATAAATTGAAAGTAAAGGGTTAGAAAACAATCCTGCAAGCAAATGGACCCAAAAAGAAGGCTGGTACAGCCATACTTATATTTGATGAAATAGACTTCAAACTGAAAAAGGTGACAACAGACAAGATGGCCATTATATAGTGATAAAGGGGTAAATACACTAGAAAGACATAACACTCACCAACATATATGCACTAAACGAAGGTGCACCAAAATACACCAGACAATAACATCTTTTCAAAAAGACATTAGGGAAATATGTATGTAGTAGGAGACTTCAACTCCCACTCTCACCAAGAGATAGATCAATGAAACAAAAAATAAACAAGGATACAGTAACTCTAAATGAATACCTTGGCCAAATGGACCTAATAGACATCTATTAGGTCCACAAAAATTCCTGAATACACACATTTCTCAAGTCCACATGGTTCATTCTCTAGAATGAACCAGCTACTGGGCCACAACAGCAGCATCAAAAGATTTGTGAAGACTGAAATCATATCATCTATTTCCTCTGATCATAAAGGTATCAAACTAGAAACCAATCATGAAAAGAAGGGCATTTCATGGAGAAGTTATCACTATTGGAAGAATAGTGGATTCATGAGGAAATCAAAGAAGAAATGGAAAAATATTTTGAGATGCATAACAATGAGGATACAACCTTCCAGAATATATGGGATGTTGCAAGTGCAATGATAAGAGGCAAATACATAGCAATATAGTCCACAAAAATAAACAAGAAAATACCTAAGGAAACAATCTAATCTCACATCTGAGAGAGCTAGAGAAAGAACAACAACAACAAAAAAAAACCAAAAGCAAGTAGAAAGAGATAATAAAAGTTCAAGCAGAAGTAAATGAAATAGGGATAAAAAAGACAATCCAAAAGATCAATGAAACAAAAACCTGGTTCTTTGAAAAGATAAATGAAACAGATAAACCTCTAGCCAATCTCACAAAGAAGAAAAGGGAGAACATGCAAATAAATAGAATCATAAATGAAAGAAGAGCAATGACAACAGAAAAGCAGAAATCCAGAGGATAATCAGAGATTACTATGAACATTTATATGCAAACAAATTCAACAATTTGATGAGATGGATAATACTTATAACTACACAACCATCCAAAAGTAGATAAAGAAGACATAGAAAGCCTAAATAAACCAATCTCAAGCAGCAAAATTGAGACAGTAATAACCCTCCCCCAAAACAAAAGCTCTGGACCAGACAGCTGGATTCACAAATCAGTTCTACCGGATTTCAGAGACAAACTGGTGCCTATCCTCTTTGAAAAAATAGAGAAAGAAGGAATACTACCAAATACAGTCTACTGAGCCAACCTCGTACACTACTACCAAAACTAAACAAAGATAACACAAGGAAAGAAAATGACAGACCATTCTCCCTAGTGAACACAGATGCAAAAATGCTCAGCACAACCCTAGCAAATAGAATTCAACAATGCATCCAAAAGATAATACACCATGACCAAGTGGGCTTTATCCCAGGGAAACAAGTATGGTTCAACAACCAAAAATCAATTAATATAATCCAACACATCAGCTAAAAGAAAAAGAAAAACTACATGATCTTATCAATAGATGCTGAGAAAGCATTTGACAAAGTTCAACATTCATTTGTGATGAAGGTCCTCAAAATTCTGGAGATAGAAGGAATATACCTTAACATAAAGCAGTATATGACAAACCTACAGTCAATATCATCCCAAATGGAGAAAAACTGAAAGCCTTCCCTTTGGGATTGGAAACAAGACCATTCTCACCACTGTCCACTCTCACCACTGCTTTTCAATATAATGCTGGAAGTCCTGCTAGAGTAATAAGGGAAGAGAAAGACATACAAGGAATTCAAGTAGGGAAAGAAGGAAAAATATCATTGCTTGCAGATAACATGGATATGCACAGAAAGCCCTAAAAACTCTACAGAAAAACTAATGAAAACAACAATCCAGTTCAGTACAGTAGCTCATTACAAAATCAACACACAAAAATCAGCTGCCAGTCTGAAGAAGAAATTAAAAAAGACACTCCATTAATAATTATAGCAATGAAAATTAAATACCTGGGAATAAACTTAACAAAAGATATGAATTACCTATACAAAGAGAACTATAAAACATTGTTAAAAGAAATAGAGGACACAAAGACATGGAAAGTCATCTACTGCTCATGGGTTAGAAGAATCAACATTATCAAAATGGCCATCCCACCAAAAGCAACCTACAGATTCACTGAAATTCCAATAAAAATCTCAATGACATTCCTTAAAGAAATAGAACACAAATTACAGGAATTCATATGGAATAATAAAAGACCTCGAATAGCTAAAGCCCTCCAGACAACAAAGGAGAGAGAATGGAGGGAATATACTCCCAGACTTTAAATTATATTGCAAAACCAAAATAAAGACAGCATGGTACTGGAATAAAAACAGATACACAGACCAATGACAGAATTGAACGCCCAGAAATAAAGTCACACATGACCAACTAATCTACCACAAATGGGCAAAAAATATATATATTGGAACAAGGATAGTCTCTCCAATAAATGGTGCTGGGAAAACTGTATTGCTATATGGAGAAGAATGAATCTAGACTACTCCCTCACACCATACATAAAAACCAACTCAACATGGATAAAAGACTTGGATATAAGATCTGAAACCATAAAATGCAGAGAAGAAAACAGGCAAAACACTCCATGACATATTGCAGAAACATCTTCCAGGATACACCTATATAAGCAAAGAAAACAGACAGCTGGGACTATATCAAGCTAAAAAGCTTTTGCACAGCAAAAGACACAGTAACCAAAACAAAGAGACACTCAACTAATGGGAAAAATTTTTTGCATTCCACTCAACTGACAGGGGTCTAATGTCAAAGATCCACAAACTCACACAACTTAACAAAAGGGAAGCAAAATGCCCAATCCAAAACTGGGAAGAAGAGCTTAAAAAACTCTTCTTCAAAGATGAAATACAAATGGCCAATGGGCATATGAAAACATACTCAACATCATTTATCATCAGGGAAATGCAAATCACCTCACACACTTAAGAATGGCCCATATCAAAACAAAACTAAACAATAAAGCCAACAAGTGCTGGCATGGATGTGGAGAGAAAGGAACACTTTTACATTGTTGGTGGGAATGCAAACTGGTCCAGCCACTGTGGAAAACTGTAGAGACCCTCAAACTACTGAAAATGGACCCTCAAACTATCATTTGCTCCAGTAATTCCACTTCTAGGAATCTACCCCAAGGATACCCAAACACTAATTCAAAAGAACACCTTTACTGAGTTGGTTAGTGTGGCACGATTTACAATTGCCAGAATATGGAAACAACCCAAATGCCCTAAAGCAAACAAATGGATCAGAAAGTTGTGGTATATTTACACAGTGGAATAATATTCAGCAGTCAAAAAAGACAAATTTGATACATTTTTGATAACATGCATGGAGCTAGAAGGAATCCTATTAGTGGAAATAAGCCAGAAAGAAAAACAGAAATACTGGATGATCTCATCTCTATACAGGATATAGAGGAAGCAAACAAACAAAATGACAAGTAAAAGTTAAAACTAACAAACTGTCAGAAGTACTGAAGTATAGAGGGGTGGCACAAAATTGGGGGAGGGATGAGCACAAGAGAGTAAGATAATGATTCACGTGTAACAAGATGGTGGTAGGACCTTGGAGTATACAACAATGCTATAAAGGTGTATGTGTGTGCATGCAATCAATTTTAAAAAATAAAACATTAAAAAAGTATAAAGGAGATCATAAGGGTGCGACCTTACTATGATAGGACTAGTGTCCTTAAATCAGTAGTGCACATACACAGGGAAGAGGCCATGTAAGGGCATAGCAGAGAAGGCAGCTGCTTACAAGCCAAGAAAAAAGCTCTACCAGCAACTAGGCCTGCCAACACCTTGATCTTGGACTACCAACCTCCAGAAGTGTGAGAAAATAAATTTCTGCTGTGTAAGCCATCCATTCTATTTTTTGCTATGGCAGTTCTAGCAGATTAATACAGGATTTTGTTCGTTTTCCCCTCCTTTACACTTAGATTTAATATCAATTCTGAGTTAATTTTTGTTTATGGTATGTGAAAACAGTTCTAATTTTATTCTTTATGTGTTAACACTAGTTCTCCCAGCACTACATATTGAGAAGACTATTCTTTTCCCCTAATGAATTACCTTGGCATCTATGTCAAAAAATCAATTGACCATATTTGATGAATTATTTCTGGACTCTTCTTATTCAGCTGCTCTATATGTCTATTATTGTACCAACAACATACTGCTTTGATTATCAACAGTTTATAATTCTCAAGGCATGAGTTTTATACTATTGTTAAATTCTTCAGGATTTTATTTTTTGATGCTTTTGTCATAGAAATTATTTTCTTTATTTCATCTTTGAACTATTCATTCCTAATGTATAAATATATGATCAATTTGTACTTATTTTTCCAGTAACCTCCCTGAATTTCTTTCAGCTTTTAGGTGAATTCCTTAGAATTTCTATATATAAGACCTTATAATCTACAAATGGAGAGTTAAACATTTTCCTTTGTCTGATATTTTAAAATTTATGATTATTGTCTATTTACCCTGGCTAAAACTTCCAGTATAGCTTTAAATACAACTGGTAAGAGTTAAGGTCCTTGTCTAGTTCTGACTTTAGGGGAAAAGCATTTATTCTTTTACCATTAAATATGTGAGCTGTGCATTTTGTAGATGCTCTTTATCTGATTGAGGAAATTCTTCTATTTCCTATTTGTTCAGCATTTTTATCATGAAAGGTACTGGATTTGTCAAATGCTTTCTTTATGTCTAGTGAGATGACTGTATGAATCTTTTAGTCCACTGACAATATATAATAATTGATTTTCAGATATTAAATCAAGTTTGTATTCTTGGAACAAACATTATTTTGTAATGGTATAAAATTCTTTCTATCTATTGTTGAACTTAGTTTGCTAGTATTTTTGAAGATTTAACAATACATATTCAGTACATAATACAATAACATAAGACATATTGGTCTGCAACTTCCTCATGATGTACTTTGTCTAGTTTTATTGTCATTAATACTAACCTGATATAATGTCTTTGCAAGTATTAAAACTCAGTGTTTGTCTCTTTCTGGGAATTTCTCCGTTTCATCATGTTATCTAATTTGCTGTTGAACAGTTGTTAAGTGTATTATTTACATTTCTATAAAGTTCTACCTGATGTCCCCTTTTTTATTCCTGATTTTAATAATTTGAGTCCTCTCTTTTTTCTTGGTCAGTCTAGCTAAAGGTTTTTGTTAACTCTGTTATCTTTTTAAAGAATGAACTTTTGAGTTTGTTGATATCTGTATTATTTTCCTCCATTTCATTAATCTCTGTTCTAATATTTATGATTTCACTCCTTCAGCGTGGTTTGGATTTAATTTTCTCTTCTTTTTCCAGTGTCTTATGGTGCAAGATTAAATTATAGATCTGAGGTGTTCTTTTTAAAATACACGTGTTTAAAGGTATGATCTCATTTTTTAATTTTTTTGATTGCACATACATACATACATTACATCATTGTTTAACCCGATATTCTCCCATCACCTTATCACCCGTGCACCTTCTTTATCTCTTGTGCCCTCCCCCTCTACCGATTTTAATCTCCTCCCCATCCCTTGATCTAAACTTCACTTCTGTTGGCAGTTTTAAATTTTTCTTGTGTTTGTTTTTCCTAAAACCCTCATATAGGGTAGACCACCCCGTATTTCTTTTTCTTTCTGGCTAATTTCTGCTAACATGATTCCTTCTAGCTCCATCCATTTTGCTGCAAATGACATGTTTGTCTTCTTTGATTGATGCGTAACATTTCATTGTGTAAATATACCACATCTTTTTCAACCATTCATCAGTTTTGGGGCATTTGGGTTGTTTCCATATCTTGGCAAGTGTAAAGTGCTGCAATAAACATGCAAATACAGGTGTCCTCATGAATAGGTGTTTTTGTTACCTTTGGGTAGATTCCCAGGGGTGGGATTGTTGGGTTTAAGAGTAGTTCCACTTTTCAGTTGTTTGAGGGTTCTCCACACAGCCTTCCATAGTGGCTGCACCAGTTTGTACTCCCACCAGCAGTGTAAGAGTGTCTCTTTTTCTCTACATCTGCACCAATACTTGTCCATTCTTTTTTATATGGGCCATTCTCTATGGTGTAAGATAGTATCTCAGTATGGTTTTGATATGCATTTCCCTGATTATTAGTGAAGTGGAGCATTCTTTCATATGTCTATTGGCCATCTGTATTTCCTTGTTGAAGTGTCTTTTTAGTTCTTCTTTCCATTTTTAACTAGGCTTTTTGCTTTGTTTTTGCTAAGTTGTGTGAGTTCTTTGTGGATCTTTGTTATCAGACCCTTATCACTTGCAGGAAGGGCAAAAAGTTTTTCCCAATTGTTTGGGTTTCTTTTTGTTTTGGTTATTGTCTCTTTTGCTGTGAACGCTATCTTTACTGTTTCTCCTACTTCCCCCGAGTTTTAGTATGTTGTACATTCCTTTCCCTTCAGTTCAGTTTTTCTCATTTCCTTTGTGATTGTTCTATGACATATTGGTTATTTAAGACTGTTGTTGGATTTTTAGACTTTCAGGTTTTCCACATTTTTTTCTGTCACTGATTTCAAATAACATTCCATTCTGAACACAGAAGATGGTTTTGTGATTTTAATCCTTTTAAATATATTGAGGCTTATTTTATGTCCTACAATACAGTCTATACTAGAGAATACCTCATATATTTGAGAATATATATGCTGTTATTGAAGTGTTCCATAGATATGTGTTAGGTCTAGTTTGTTTAAGTTTTCTATTTACTTGATGATCTTCTGCCTATTTTCTATGCATTACTGAAAGTAGGCTATTGAAATCTCCACGTATTCTTAAATTGCCTATTTCTACCATCAATTCTGCCTGCTTTCCCTTAATGTACTTTAGGATTCTACTCTTATGTATTTGTTACAACTTCCTGATGAATTGAACCTTTTATAATTTTAGATGGCCCCTTTCAACATTAGTAAGTTTTTATTTTAGGGTCTATTTTTCACAAGATGGATTTAACTAATCTAGCTTTCTTATGGTTGATTGGGAATATCTTTCTAATCCTTTCCCATATCTATGCTACAAACTCAACAACACATTATAATTATTGCTTTATACAACATTGTCTTCTAAAAAAGCTGAAAGAAAAATTACAAATATGAATTATATTAATCTTTGAACATACCATTTCTGTTTTCGATTTGTTTCTGAGGATTGAGTTACCATTTAGTATCATTTACTTAATTTAACATAGCTTGTTCCAAATTACCTCCTAAGTTCTGTTATTACATTTTATATACTATAAATCCAACAAAACAATTATATTATTTTATACAATTGATTTTTATAACAGTTAAAAAGAAAATTTTTATATCACATAAAAAGAAATATGCAATTATACTGTATTTTTTATTATATAAATAACTTATTTTTTGGTTGCTCTTTTTTATAGCTAATTTTACCAGTGGTCTGCTTTCTGTATATGAATTTGAATTACAGTGAAGGGTCTTGTCACCTGATTTCAATCTGAAGAACTTTTAATAATTTTCATAAGGTAGACCTACTAGCAACAATTTCCAGTTTAGTAATTCTGTCAGTTTTATATTTTTATGGTAATAAGTATATTTTGCTTCATTTTTTGAAATAAAGTTTTACTGTATATAAGATTCCTGGTTGACGGTCCTTTGCATACATCATTCCATTACCTGCTGGCTTCCCTTTTTTTCTGAAAAGAAATTAGCTGATAATCTTATTAGGGTTCCCTTATATGTGACAAATCATATGTTTGTTTAGGGCTTTTAACATCTCTAGTATGATGTTTCCGGATATGTATCTATTTATCCACACTCAGAAAGCACTGGAGATCATTGAGCCTTTGAGATGTATAGACTAATGTCTCTCATCACATTTCGTATGTTTTCAGCCAGCATTTCTTTAAATGAATATATTCTCTGCTCCTTAGTACCCTTCTGGTACTCTCATTAATCATGAGTTATTGCCCTAAATGATATCCTATTTTCCTACAGGATTGTATTCATTTTTTTTATTATTTTTCATGTTTTCAGACTAATCTCTATTGATCTATCTTCAAATATGCTGATTCTTTTTTCTGTCAGCTCAAATATTGAGACTCGTGAATTTCTCGTTTTAGCTACTACACTTTTCAGCTTCAGTCTTTCCATTTGGTTTATTTTTATATCTTTATTCATATTCATAAAAATGTGAAAACTTTATCATATACTCCTTCTTTAAATATGATGGTCTTTAGAATTTTGGTATTTTTATAGCAACTGCTTAGAGTCTTTGTCTCCTAAATTCAACATATGCTACCTATCAACGACAGTTTTTGTTATCCCTTTTTCTTGTGTTGGCTCAGATTTTCTTGTTTCTTTGCATGTCTCATAAATTTTTGTTGGAAACTGGTTATTTAAGATAATATGTTGTAGAAACTTTAAAGATATTGCTATCTTTCTTTTGGGGGCCTGTTTTTTCTTCTTTTTTTTTCTTTTACTTGTTTAATGATTTGACTGAACTTTATCAGTGAAATCTACTTTCCCCAAAGTTTGCAACCTCTGATGCAGTTATTCAGAGATTATCATCTTGGTCATGCACACTGTCACTCCAGGAAGTCAGTGGTTTTAGTTTTAGTTACTATCTCTTTCTATGATCTATTAAGTATATTCCTCTGTTGGTATCATACCCAGCTTTTAATCTCCACTAATTGCCAGCTGATTGCTCTATGATTTTGTACAATGCTTTAATTGCTCCACAGTTTCATTGAATTAAAATTCAGGCTCTAATTCAGGTTGTGTTTGGGGAAAGTTTTTGATTTTTTTTTTCTAACCCTAGGGATATTTTTTTTTCTTAGCTGTCTCTTTCCTACGTTCTCTGTTAACACTTTTAGTCAATGGTTCAGCTTATGGCTTTTATTCAACTTCAGCCTCCTCTAATCGCTGAGAGCAAAAACCTGCCTTGTTTTTAAGACTGCAGTGTCCTTAGGCTTGAACCTATCTATACTGTTTCAAAAAGTCAGTACTTTTTGGGAGAGTTATGGAGCTTTCTATTCTTATGACCTGTCTTTGACCTAGGCAAATATTTCTATGTGAATGCTGCAGAGTTGTGATCACTTCTCCCGGACAACCAACTCTATATTACAAACAGGATTCTGGGTAGGATGATAGTTTCTGATCTTCTCATCTTGCCTTTCCCAGTGTGAAACCTCCAGCAAGGTTGGTCAGGTAAAACTGGGGCCTAGTATTCTTGACCTGTTCTGCTTGGAGTTAAACTTCAATGCCATGAGTAGAATTGAAGGGCAAGAAGGAGTTCCAGATCTTTTGGCTATTCCCACCTAAACTAGAACTTCTGCAATTCACAGCTGGAGAGGATGAGAAATGCTGGCAACCTACCTATCTCAGGGAGGTATTATAGTACTAGACTTGAAGCTAGTGAGAAAAGGGAGTCTTGTATTCTTAGCTGCATACACCTCAAGTAGTACATCTGTGATGCTGAAATTGGGATGAAGAAGTAGACTGTCATCCAAATACCACATTCTCACTTGTCTTACAAAGGAATGCACTTGCTGCATGCCCTTAGGAAAAATTTTGGTTACTGTAAGTGGTTGGTCTTATATTTATATTTTTTACTGTCAATTGCTCACAAACTATGAGACTTACACTGTTCAAAATGTTTTTGCAGATCTTTTTAAATTTTTTATTTACCTTTTATTAATAATATATTTTTATTTTACAACCTTGTTTGTTTTTTCACAATATAGGATTTCTCTCCTTCGGTATGGTCACCATACATAGTTTTCCCACTGCCAAAGTACCCATAGTCCTCATCCAGAGTCCATTATGCCCTCCTCAGTTGGTTTTTTAAATTATTTTTTGTCATTTATGGTTATTTTGTTGAAAATAGGGGTTATGGAACTCCTCATAACAATACCCCATAAGTTGTAGTAATAATCTGCTGAAAGCCTCTCTTTTAACCAAGATTAACATATTTAATTCAAAAATGAACAGAGAATTGCTACATTTTTCTTGAAGATCTTTCATATTCTGTCATATTCTCTCACATCTATCATTTTCACACTTAAGGCAAGTGCCTTACATAGGCTGACATCATTTATTACCTAAAGTATTTCAGTAGCTTCCTATCAAATCAAATGTTATATCACGAATCAACAAATATTTCTTGAATGAATGTCTCTTATAAGTCTCCTTAGTGTATTTCTGCTTCCTTTCTGAGCTCAAAATGAAAAACTATAAGAGAGATTTAGATATAGTTTGCTTTGTAGAGAAACACTTTAAGGTTGGTTTTAAAAGAATATTACAAATGGAGTTATAACCATCATTCTTTTTAAATAAATAAAACCTAAAGATACAATGTTCTGGGAGGAGTTAAGTGACTAGCTAAGTTTATAATTTCAAGAAAAGTTATTCAGTTTCTAGACTCTATGTTCCAGAAAAGGGGAGAGGCTTTATTGTATTTATTTACACAAGAAAAGGAGAATAATATCATTGAAGAATTCTCATCCTGAATAGCTTACTACTAAAGGGTAGTATAACAAGATAAGAAGATGAAGAAATTGAAATGTCAAAAATGCAATACCATGAGAAGTACATTTACTTACTCAGGATAGTCTGACAAAGGTCGTGTTTAGTTTCTAAACAGTATAAACAGATTAATTGTCCTCCCCAATTTAATTTATAGAAGGGAATTATGATATTTCTTACACTTCCCCTTTTCACCTAAAGGTAATAAAATCATCTGGAAAGGGCTTATTATTCAATAATAAATTAAAGATTTGTATCCTGATTCCTAAATTAACTCTCTTAATATAACTTAGATGCAATAAAAAGATGTTTTTCTTATAATATATTCATATAGAGTAGTATAAAGTAGGTAATTTAATTTATGTTGGTACTAACTACAGGTTTATCAGTGCACAACATAATAACAAGCAATAATCCCTAGTCCCTCTTTCTCACCTCATGGTAACTAAAGACTAATAATAGAAAAATACCTGTCTAAAGAAAATCTACAACAGATTTCCTGGTTCACTAGTTTTTAAAATGTTATTTAGTATCCTACACTTTCTCAATGTAAAAGAATATTAACTAGGCCTCAAAAGACTGAAAATAAAACTTGCAAAATATTATGTTTTCAATGTGCATCTTTGGGCACTGTAAATAGGTATGTTATTTTGGGGGCAACACCTTAGAGAAGTCATGTGTGCCAGAACAAACCATCCACACTGCAGAGGCCCTGGTATTTCTGACCTAGTACTAACCTGAGGCAGTCATTTGTGCTAAGAAGAGCAGGTACACAGAGGTAGCATCCAACTGCAGGTGTCCCCACTGGTCATCACCCACCACAGTAGCACAAGTTTTGGTGTTATACTTGGCATGGAGGCTATCCTTGGTACTCTGACTGTACTTGAAGGATTCTACTTTATCCACCTGAAGGAAATAAAAACAGGAAAAGAAGGCTATGCATAAATTCAACCCATATACCATACTTTCATAGTACTCTAACACATATTATTGCATTCAGTTATCAGGTAATTGCAAATGTTTAAAATGCATTGCCAACTTTTTCCCTATACTAACAAAACTAGAAAATTTGTCTTGCTGTCTTTTAAGTTGAGAAATTTACTGAGAAAATAATGCCAGTGAAAACCAGTTTTTCCTACTTATTACCTCTATTTCATTTTTCACAAGTGACTAAGTGAAAACAATTAGATGCAAAAAAGATGTAAAAAAAAAAAGGAAGAGTAGTGAAAAAAAAGATACATTTCTCAGGAAACAGAGGTAGAAATTTTGAGATAAATTAGAACAAAAGGATATATTTTGAAGGAGTAATGAAAAGAGCTGGGAAGAGATACATGGAGTAATAGAAAAAAAGATACGAAAGTTGAAACCAAAGGCCAGAAATGAAACATTCTGCAGTGGACAAGATAGTTTTGACTATGTATATACCTGACATATGATAGTAACAATTGGATCTTTTGATATAATCCATGAAATTATTGACTATACAAACCTATCTGACAAGAGAGAAAATACAAGTATTTCAAATACTAGAAAAAAGCAGCAAGTTCTGCCGGGCTGGGTGGGGATGAGGGTTGGAGATCATGGTCATGAGGTAGTCCAATAGAGATGGCTTAGAAGTCTGGAGTTGAAGTTCTTTCTACTTGTAGTATGCCTATGGATGGTCACTTTATCAATCTGGGCCTCAATTTCTTTTAATAAAATATCAAGAAAACCATTTCAGATTCAGTGTCTTACAAATGCATTAAAATCTCCTAGGATAAAAGTAAGACACCTTTGAATGGAAAAATATCATAAACCCAAGACATAAACTATAGACTGCTAAAATAGATCTGCAGTGCACGTGACAAAAAATTAATATCCATAATGCATAGGAACTCCTCAGGCATGTAAGACAACCCAAAAGAAAAATAGGCAAAGGTTCTAAAAGACATTTCACAGAAATGGAAAGACAAATTTTCGATCTATACATGAAAGAACACTCAATCATTCAAGGTCAGAAAAACTTAAATAAGCATGAGGAGATGTAAGTCCTGGTCCCTTACCTCCAATCTTATAAAATTTAAAACACTTCCAAAGATTTTTCCTCTAATTTTTACATCAAAATTCATTTGTCGACAATACTTAATTTAAATGGATATGGACCTATTTGTAGTTTTTATTTACACTTAGTGTGAAATACATGTCACCCTATAGACGGAATAATGCTTTTGATGGAGTGCTGTTCTGGATCTGTTAAGGGCATACTATAGCATGTAGCCTATGGTACATGCAGAACATTCTAAATTTGGATTCTAAAATTTACCTGGTCCAAGGGTTTCAGATTAAGGCTTATAAACCTGTATTTTACTCAATATACGCAACTGCATGTAAAGTAATCATGAAGCATATTAAAAATCTATTGTAGATGAAAAAAAGAGACTGAATGGAAACATCCGAGTTGTAACTAAGTCATGAAATCATGGGTGATATTTTTCCCCAAAATTCAACAATTTTCTATTTGTGAAATTGAAAATAAATACTTTTATTAGAGAGGGAGTTGTTAACAACACCATACCTGTCTGATCATGCAGTGCAGTAGTCCCCTCATCAGCTTCACTACACTCTGTAGAAATAAATGGAAACAAGACCATTATAAACATCCCTAGATGCAAGAACACTTACTCAGCAACTGCAGTTGGTACATGACCTTTTGAGAACAAGTAACCCTACTCTGGGTTCCTATTTGCATGGCATTTACTTTATAGGTCCACAGAAGAGCAGATTGTAGCTAAAAGTAGAATCAAAAGCTGCAGTTTGTGACTCCTCCAAGTCTAAAAAAATCCAACCAAATCTGAGTGCTAACTGGTTTATGTGAAAATAAACCAACTATTAGGGGAAACTTACAAAAAAGGGCCAGGTCAACTCAAAAATATAAAATTATGAGGATATAAAATACATCCTAAGGCTTAAAAAAGCCAACATCATCACTTTTACTATTTTTAAACTAGCAAAGAGTTATTTTCAAGAATCCACAGAAGTATCTATCTGAACATTTCCCCTAAAGAATAGAGTGAATTTCAATTCAGAATATGAATATGCATAATGGTGAATTATTAGTGCAACTCAATTCTTCCATAAAAATAAAAATACATGCTTCCTCAATCTCAGGTCATCATTATTTCTCTTAGTACAACTCAGCAATTTCTAAAATAGTTTTCAAATCATAACAACCTAAAATTCAAATTACCAATTATATACCATACTATAGTAATAATAATTATATTCAATTATATTATAGCTATATAATATATTATAGTAGTTAAACTACAAGACACTAGAAGGGTGCATCACTGTGGCATGGGTAGGCAATATATTCCAGAATACAACATCAAATAGTTTATCAATTTTACTATGCTTTTTGCTTCACATTCCAAAAGGAATCTATGCAGTTTACTCCAAAGAATACTGCCTCAATGTTGACTTCAGGACAATTCTGAAAACTAATCTACTTGGGAACCCACTTCATCTGTCACTCCTTCAAAATATTCATGTGAGACTACAAGCAAAAGGCATGACAAAGATAAGTATTAAATGATGTTTTAACTCTATAAAGCCTTTTACCAAGGGAGAAAATAAAGTGCTTCCTTGAGAGAGTTCCCTTAAGTGATTTTTGTCTATAAATAATCCCCTTCTCTTATAGATTAAGGGAAGGGAGAAAAGAGAGGAGATACGGAAAGAGTAGAGGGTAGGGGAGGGAAAAGGAGAAGGGAAAAGGAGAGGAAGGGAAAAGGGAAGAGGTAATACAAGATTTTATCATCTTTTAGGGGATGAAGTACTTATTATAAACTAATGAGACTGACTGCAATCCCTACAAGAAAATCTCTATCATTACTTTGATCCTAATGAAAGAGACTATCCTTTAATATACCTTTTACAGAAAGCACTTAACATAGCCGCCTTACTCTGTGAAGAAACTTTATTCAGTTTGAGTTATCTTCTGCATGTCACCACATATTCACAGGTTGCTATCAGGTTTTCAACTCTCATTACCATCTAGCTCTACTACTTTCACCTACATTTGCTTTAACTTAAACATCAAATATGGGAAATCACGGATCCAGTAGAAAATTTCTGATTGTAATCCACTTTTGTCCTCCTGGGATGGTTACTGCCAGTCATTTGTCTTTGAGTTCTAGATTCCACGTCAGGATTAATTTAATAGAAAACATGGGAAAGTAAGAATGAGGAAATGTATCTTATTCTGTGTTTCCCTAAACTGGTCACTTTCTACTCATACACCAGATCTTCTAGCCACACCAAATAACACCTTCTTCTCATCTACTCTGTTTGAGGATATGGGTTCAGATATCTGTGAATTGAATACATAAAGATATATAAATGTACAGTATTCCCATAGTCATAAAAATATTAATCTGTACTTCCTGAGCTAAAACAATAACTCTATCTTTTTTCTAGTCAACCTATGTACCTTTCAATAACAGCTTGAAGAAATAACAAATGTCTGTAGTTTGAGGGAATAAAGTCAAACATCCCTATTGTAAGGACCACAGCCTATATTATGCTGGTGCCCTTAAAAATAACCATGTCTCAATTTTCTGATTTATATAGGAAGACTAGAACTTAAATTTCCTAAATCTGAAGGTGACTACATAAGATAACGATGGGTATGGAGAGAATTGTTTATGCTAATAGAAATTCACATACAGCTTTCAACTGACAGCAGTACATTTTAACATTAAGAGTCCTACCTAGCCTCAAATATTGTTTTCTTGGTAGTTCAAGAGGACACAGCATCCTATGTTCAAATGGTTCTATAAATGGTGCTTCTTTACCAAGAAAAGTGCCTTGAAAGTTCGGCTTGAAGGTCTCTGCTGACTCTGACCTTATTTTGTCCCTCTTTGGGTAAGGGGAGGTACAAGACGCTAAAGCAGTATAAAAATCAAAACTGTGTTATCGGTATAAAAATCAAGAAATAATCAGCCTGTTCTTCTACCTGATTGGGAAGGTCAGCCAATTTGTGCCAGTTACCCTCAACAAATACTGCCTATCATTAAAAAAAAAAAAAGTTAATGGCAAATAGCTGCCTACATTTTAGAAAAGATCCCAAGATAGGATTTCCCACTGTAAGGGAACAGACTGTACCCTCTCCCCCTGAAATCAACAAGTTTCAAGTTTCCACTGGGGGGAAAAAATAAAAAAAAAAACCTAAGTAGAATTCAGCAGAGCTATCTGAAATGTTAATTTCAGGAAAGTGAAGAAAGAGGGAGAAAGTTCTCTAGCTCCTACCATCTACATTTTCTTCCATCCCTGTTAGCTCCCCTACCCTTTCCTCTTTAAATTTTTATTCTGAGTACCTGCTCCAGTTCATAGGCCTTTGCCTTATCCTCATCCCGGTCAGCATTCTTCCGATAGGCCAGGCCCAAACCCCACACAGCCAAGATGCTGTACACATTATCCCGGACCCAGGCATCTTTCTGATCATAGCTAGCTGGAAGCAAGCCAGTTACTGGATTCTGCAAAGGCAAGAAAAAGAGGACAAGGAAGTAGGGTGCCAATATTAGGAGACAATCTATAAAATGGGTTACTTAGGACTTTGGTCTTTGACTTCCCTGCTGTTTTATAACTTTCTCTTCTTCTGATCAAATGCAAGCATTTGCTATACTGAGAGGAGGGAAAGAGCTAATTAAAGTCTTCGGGAATTATGGGAGAGCAGCATCTTGTTAGAAAGAATGAACCATCAATGCAAAACCAAAATGAAGGAACAGAAAAAATAAAATTAACAGTACATGCAAGAAACCTCAGACATTAATAATAGTCTACTCTTAAGATGGCTAAATGTTCCCCTCTGTCCTCATTGGCAGGGAAGGGAAATTGATGATACCCAAACCCAGGTCGGGGTGTCAAATGCAATAAAATAAATAAATGAATAAAGATTCACTACCTCTTTCAATTCTGTCCCTGGAACTCAAATGTGGCTTGTGGGTGGGAAGAGGAGGTGGCCCAGAAGCAAATGCTGGGGTTTGTGGCTAAGGGTGCCAAAGCTAGTTTGTACACACACGCACAGACACACAGACACACTCATGTCCTCCAGGGTCTCTGTCTAGGCAGTCACAGTGCCTGTCCTCGAGTATTACAGGCGACACTTCTTCAGTTACCTGATGGCACAGGATGGTCTGATGCACCAGCCGAGCGTAACCATCCAGTCGGACTCCAGAGTTACTCCGACTCCTCATGGCACTGAGTTTCCAGTCTCTCCAGGAAATGAGCTGGGACAACGGGGACTATGTCCTTCGAGGAAGGGGGAGCCCGCGCAACTCGACCCCTGCGGTGGAAAGTCCGAGAACCTGCCCCAGAAGAGTCCTTCTGCAGCTCGGGCCCGGGGCCGCCGTCCAGGCAACCGCGGCCTCGAGAGATTCCCGCCCGCCTCCCCGTGAGCGCTCCGGCCTCCTCAGCCTGTGGCTCAGAGCCAGCTCCCGGTCGCCTCTTCCCGCGCCCGTCCCTATGCTCGTCGGGTGTGCGTGCAGGGCAGCTTACATCCTCTGCTGGACTCCCAGAGCCGCCGCGGCCCGGAGCCTCCCGCGTCACCCCGGCCGCCAGTCACCGCCTCGGCACCGCCTCCACCGTGCGACGCTAGAGGGAGGGCGGGCCCCACGCCGCCCGGGTCCTGGCAGCTGAGCTCAGCGGCAAGACGGGCCAGCGGTGCCGACTCCCCACGCCGGTTCCCCGCCACCGCATCCGCCCCGGCCGAGGATGGGACCTCCCCCAGCAGCGTGCTCTCCCCAACGGGCTCAGTTCCCAAACCCCTCAAAGGACGCTTTCGGTTTTCCGCGCTTGCTGTACACACAGGACATGAGGAGGCGGTGACTTCTGGTTTCGGCTGCCTAGCTACTTTTAGGAATCCGAGGAAACTTAAGACCTAACGGGAAAGTAACACGTTCGCTTTCAGGGGTGAAAGGTACCGGTCCCTAAGACGTTTTCTACTTTTGACTAAAAAGTTCAGATTAAGCACCTCACTCTGACCCAGACAGAACACGAGAGGACTTCTTGAGGTACTTGATGCCTCAGAACCGGGCCAGTAGTCCCTCTGGGGAAGGCGGGTTTCGGAGTGATTTGAGGAAGCGAGCGCCCCAGGCGGGCCGTCCCCGAGGGCAGCTTGCCCCGCCTGCCCGACCCGGTTGTGTAATGGCGGGCGCGCATAGGTCACCACCGGTCTGGGGCAGTAGAGACGCAGTCGGTGGGAAAGGGGGGCGGAGGAGAGTGAAGGGGAAAGAGGGCGACTGGAATAGACGCCGGCAAGGAACGCGGGTAGAGAGCTAGCGAGACCCTGCCGGCTCTCCTACCCCCTCCTCCGAGGGGGCATCCCTCGTCTACTGCCCCGCCCCCGCCTCTAGCGCTCTGCTGACCGGAGGCCGGCTCTTCTCTCAAAGCTCACGGCAAGGTCAGCGGTAAGAAAATGAGACCGCCTGACCGTTCACGTTTTCCAACTCTGAGACACTTTACCCCAGGTCACAGCGATTTTCCATTTTCATTTGCCATTTTAGTTCTGGAAAGTTCGTTTCTCTGCTTCTGTCCAGTCGGTTTCAAACTCCAGGCTACCCATCACCCGTATTAGCATAAAGCCGTCTGGAATTGACTAGCAAATATTTGATAACGTTTATGAAGGAAAAGTTCAAGAAAAGAACTCAGGTCTAGGACTTTAAGGTGCAAGGGCCACTCAGCGATACAGTTCCCTAGAATGATAGTTTTAGAATTGTTAAGCAAATACTTTCCATTGCAGTCACTAGCTACACAAATACGTGGCTGGCCAATAAGTAGCCACTTCAAGGCTTGGGGGTGGGGGAGGAGGGATATCTTGTCTGTAGAAGTGGCTTCATTGGGGGTGGAGGGGCAGAAGCAGCCTGCAGCATCTCAAATATGTCCTTGACGCCTTGACTCCTTTCCTCAGCCTGTAACCTCAAAAGCACCTACCTCTCGAAGGTGCTATCATTTCATCCACTTCACCATCATTTCGAAATTTTTTAAAGTATTAAATAATATATGCTCACTAGACTTGTTAGGTATACAAAAGTAAAACAAATTATACTTAATTCCTTCACACACAAACACCTTTTAGTATTTTATTTTCTATTTTTAAAAATTCCTTCTCTCTTTCCTCTCCATAATTTAGAAATATGAGTCTATTAGGAATGCCGCAGGAGGGTGTCACCAGGAAAAGTAACTGTTAGCCACTTAGAGACCTTGCTGAATGGCATTGCCTTGGTACTTTCAATCTCATTCCAGACTGGGCCTTCAGTCCTGCAGTCTCAGAAACTGATCTCTATGTCCCACAACTGATCAAAGAAAGGAAGCTGACTCACGCCCATTACTTCAAGAGAAACTGATGTTTGAAAACCAGGACACTGGTTGGTAATGAAAAATAGTACTGTAACAGGTTATGCTGACCTGACCACCACGTTCTCTCCCTTCATGATATATGTCTTACTCCATACTATGTTATTTTAATATAATAACTGTGAAATAGAGACTATCATTAACCCCATGTTAGAGAAACTAAGGCACACCCATCTACTCTGTTCATGTTAGCAGTCACTGATTCTCCCTTTTCTACACTTGTATGGATCAATGATACCTTCATTTTCAGCTATATCAAAATATCAGCCAAGTTATAGCGAAGTCTTGCCAGTCTGGAAGCCATTATGTTTCTTCAAGGTGGTTTGCCCATTTGAGCTGCTGTACATTAACTTTATAGTTGAATTCACAAATATTTCCAAGGTCCTGGGAATATTTTACCTTTGTTCCCTTATATCACCTGGGAGTTTGAAATCATACTAATTTTTAAAAATTCAAAAATTTTAAAATTTCACATTTTGTAAGTACTTTCCACAGTTTTGCATTTTATGTTACATTAGTTTTATCTCTTGTAAATGACCCACAGATTGCTATTCTCTTATTGTTAATAAGTAATAAATATTTTTAAAACTTATTTTTATATTTGTGTGTTTTACTTTAAAATTTCATACAGAAAATGGAGTTTCAAACCCAAAACTGTCAAAATGGTTGCTTTATAATTGCTCTTTTAGCTTTCATAAAAAGAGTTAAAACTTCATAGACTCTTGAGTTTCTCTGTAGCATCCTTTCAGGATGCCCTTTAACACTTCTTGTAGGGAAAAATCTAATGGACATGAACCCCCCTCAGGTTTCATTTTTGGAGATTTATTTTAATGTTTTCATCATCTTCGAAGATTGGTTTTTCTAAATATAGAATTCTTGATCGATACTTTTGATATTTATTTTTAATTGAGGTAGTATTTGGACTCCACCATCAGGTACTGCCACCAGTGTATCCACCGTCAAGTCACCCACAGTCTATTATGCTTCTTTCTCTCTTTTACCCATTCCCCACCCCCTCCAAATTTTGGATGCTTCATTTCTGTAGTCAGCTTTCAAGGGTTTGTTTTTTAAGCCTTTCTTTATCTAACTTTTAGTTTTGTAACTCTCTATCCCACATATTAGTGATGCCATCCAGTATTTATCTTTCCCCTTCTGATTTATTTCACTTAGCATTATCCCTTCCAGTTCCACCCATGTTGCTGCAAATAGAATGAGTTTATCTTTTTGATTGCATAATAAAATTCCATTGTGTCTATATTCCATATTTTCTTGATGTATTCATTTGTTTTGGGGCACTCAGGTTGTTTCTGTAGTTTAGCTATATGTATAGTAAATAGTGCTACAATAAACATGAGTGTAAGTTTCCTTTAAAATTAGTGTCTTTTTAAATTTTTCTTAGTCAATGTCCACGAATCAATCCATTTTCAATATTTTGAGAAGCTTCCATACTTTTGATAAGTGATGAAATAGCCTGCATTCCCACCAGCAGTATTAGGAGTGTTCCCTTTTCTCCATATACTAACCAGCACTTGTTGGTATAGGCCATTATCACTGGTATCTCAGTATGGTCTTAAGGGATTTGCATTTCTCTAATGGTAAGTGATGAACAGTTTTTCATATGTCTGTTTGCAATCTGTGAATCTTCTTTGGAGAAGTGCCTGTATAGCCCTTTTGCCCATTATTTTGTTTTTGTAGAGTTGTATATATCTATAACATTCTCATAGAATGATAAGAAAGAAAGACACTAATAGTTGGGGTGCTTGACATAAACCATGAATGAGAAAATACAAAATACACCAAGCATGGATGGAAGATCTTCTGGTGACTCTTTAAGCTATATGGAAGAGCTCATTAAAGTAATAGTTACAGGAAATCACTTAAAGGCTAGAAAACAGAGCCAGATGAAAGAGTGCCTGGCTGTCCTTTCCAGCCAAATTGCAGAGATGGAAGATCCAGATGCTGCTCGAAAACTTCTCATCATGTCTGAAGAAATGAACACAAAATTGAGACAGAAAGTTAGTGATATCATGCTCCAAAAGGAAGAGGAAAGTAGAAAGTACTTTGAGGAAAGTAGAGATGGTCCAGATTTAGATCCTCAGAGAAGAAGGACATAAAGTCCTTATTAGCCACCTGTAAGGCAAGAAAGAAAAGTGAGGCCTGGACATGCTGGCAAGGAATCATTAAGATAAGCTGATGTTTTAGAGATGGAAGAATTCATCTCAAGATGCCTTAAGATTCAGGAAATTGTGAGGACAGGTTGAAAATAATCCTAAACTTAAAAAAAAAAGCATCAGTTGCTCAGGGAAACCCAGAGATAAGATTTGCCTTTTGTACAATATGATGGGTCACCTGTTATTTGCTGAAGTTCTGGATTACAACGCTACTTGCCAAACAAACATGAAAAGCCTGGCTATCATGTTCTCCCTGTCAAAAACTGAGATCCAACATCATATCAACATCAGCAACCCTCTGCACAGGCTGAAACTAAGGCTAGTGATTCAAGAATCATATCCCTGAGAAGTGCGTTTATCCTTTCTCCATCAATAATAACCCTAACATATAAGCATATGAACTACAGGTGGATTGGCAATGAGTGGTTCCCCAACCTGGTGCTTCTGCAGTATTGCAGCTACTTCATGGAGTGCTTTGTCAATACTTGGATGCTGAGTCATTCGATAAAGGAAGCTCTACAAGGGCAGCTGAAAATGATTGATTATTTCCACAGAAAGTTTCCAGTGTATAATTATGTGAGACACCCTAGGTAAAAGAAATTTGGAGTCAGTAGGATAAGAGTTGCCCCAAGCCCTGTTTGGGCAAGTGGACTAAATAATTGACTGGAAGACTTATCCATTTTGGCCCACACTGATCATAAGGTGCTATAGGAACGTACCCTGTCTGCGCATGCCCAGGTACAGTCCAACCCTGAACAAGTTATAATTCTGCTTTCCTCCTCCCTACCTCATGGACCTACCCTTTAAATATCTCTTCCTAACTCCTCATTCAGAGCCAGGATAAAGTCTCTTGCCCAGCATTAGTTCCCTCATGCATACACTAACAAAACCTTGCCTGGCTCAACTAGACATAGTGCTCTCTGGTGAATTCTCTCCCTAGAGAGCAAAGGACCCGCTCTTTTCAATCAGGTCCTGTAACACCTGCAAAAATAAAATTGTGACTGGAAATTAAATTAAGCTGGAGAAAAAGAAACCCAAACTAGAATGAAATAAAAGAAAAATGTACTTCTTTGGAGCAATGATTGAATTGTTCACTGATCATATTGATTCGTGTTAAAGAACATGCAAACAATCTCATAGACAATGGCATTAATGCTACACATATATCCTTAGACAAAGCCTTCTATTTCAATGCACTGGCACTCTAGTTACAGATCCCTGTGCAGAACACACAGGCTTGTACTGTTCTGGAAAGATAGCTTTTGCTGTTTTTTTAAATCAATCATTTTATTTTCATATTCATGCATATAAGTGTATATATATATGTGTTATATATATATGCTACATTGTTGCATTTCCCCCACCTGTGTTCTCCCTCCACCCCATCCCCCAAGAGCCCTCCTCTCAATCTTCCTGTGAGCCTTCCTTCCCAAATTTCTCCCTCTCCCTACCACTCCCCTGACAACCTGCCCCAGCTCCTCTGTCAGCTTATTTTGGGTTTTTCCTGGCCTTCTGTTTGTTATTCCTGTATCCTGTATATAAGTGAGGTCATATAGTTTCTGATTTTTTTCTTTTTGACTTATTTCTGCTAATACGATTCTCTCTAGGTTCATCCATGTCATCACAAATGCCTCATATTTGTTGGTTTTAATCGCAGAGTAATATTCATTGTGTACATCTACCATATCTTTTTGATCCATTCATCTATTTTAGGGTATTTGGATTGTTTCCAAATCCTATCTATTGTAAATAGTGCTGGAATAAACATCAAATACAGGTGTCCTTTTAAATTAGTGTCTTTGTATCCTATGGATAGGTCCCTAGTAGTGGGATCACTGGATCAAATGGTAGTTCCATTTTCAGTAGCTTGAATGTCCTCCACACAAGCTTCTTCCATAGTAGTTGTACCAGTTGGCACTCCCACCAGCAGTATAAGAGTATTCCTTTTTCCCCACATTCATGCCAACACTTGTTGTTATCTGTTTTAATAATGTGGGCCATTCTTACTGCTGTAAGATGGTATCTCAGTGTGGTTTTGATTTGCATATCCCTGATTATTAGTGATGTTGAACATTGTTTTATATACCTATTGGCCATTTGTATTTCCTGTTTAGCGAAGTATCTTTTTATTTCTTTTCCCCATTTTTTGAGTCGGCCTTTTGCTTTGCTTCTGTTAAGTTGTGTGAGTTCTTTGTGGGTCTTTGTTTTCAGACCCTTATTGCTTGTATGGAGGGCAAATATTTTCTCCCATTTGGTTGGGTTTTTTGTTTTGGTTATTGTCTCTTTTGCTGTACAGAAACTTTTTAGTTTGACGTAGTCCCAGCTGTTTATGTTTTCCTTCTTTTTTTGCCATCTATAGATATATCCTGATGCAAAATCAACACACAGAAAGCAGGGGTCTTTCTATACATAACATCTTCAGTCAGAAGAAAGAGAAATTTTTAAAAAACACCCCATTTACTATTGCACCCCCCAAAAAATACCTGGGAATTAACAAAAAATCATGAAAAATCTACACAAAGAAAACTATAAAACATTTTTAAAAGAAATAGGAGACATTAAAAAATGGAAAAACATTTTCCACTCATGGACCGAGAAAAATCAACATTATCAAAATGGCCATCCTACCAAAAACAGTCTACAGATTAAATGTAATTCAATAAAAATCCCAATGACATTCTTTAAAGAGATAGAACAAAGATTACTGAAATTCATATGGAATAACAAAAGATCTTGGATGTCCAAAACACTGCTGAAGAGAAGTGTTTTGAAGAGAAAATGGAGGTATTGCAATCCCGAACTATACAATAAAGTCATAATAATGAAAATAGTATGGTACTAGAACAAAAACAGACAATCAGACCAATGGAACAGAATTGAGTGCCCAGAAATAAAGCCACATTTATATGGTCAACTAATCTTTGACAAAGAGGCAAAAAAAAAAACAGACACCAGAAGTCGCTGACATCGGCACCAGGCCTTTGGAAGGGTCCTTCCTTGCATCACTGCTGCCGAAGATCCAGAGAGCCACCCCCTTCACCCAGGTTCCTGAGGGAACCTGCCTGACCCTTCCCCCACCCAGGTGAGATGAGAGAAGTCACTGGCGCCAGCACCAGGCCTTTGGGAGAGTCCCTTCCTTGTGTCACTGCCACCGCAGATCCAGAAAGCCACCCCTTCACCCACAAGCACCACTGGCGCAAATTAGTAAACTAAACTATGATCTACTTGCAATTTGGAAAACACTACTATCAGCATGCCGACCAACACCAGAGACATGGTTTCCCAATACGTAGAACAAGTCAGAAAGCAAAACACAGTAAGGAGGAAAACTGTAGATGTGCAAGCAAGCCCTCCAGGAAATAATCCATCACCACCAAAAAAAAAGACAATCTCCAGAAAACACCAAGGAGAACATTGAACAAATGAAGAAATGATGTGTATCACAGACAAATATTCCAACATCAACATGTTAAATGCACTCCAACAGATAAGAGAAGAATCAGAAAAATACAAAAGAAGATAGAAGCATTTAATGCACTAAGGGAAAAGTAGAAAAATATAAAAAAGAAAGCATCAATATGTATAACCTAATCAACAAACTGAAGAATGAAAATGAATTCCTAAAAATGAAATTGAAGAAGACCCAGGATTTAAGGGTTGCAATAGATGAACTCAAAAATGCAGGGAAAAGCCATGGAAGCAGATTAGGTGAAAGAGAAGAATGAATCAGCTCACTTGAAGATACAGAAATAGAGAGGATGGAGAAAGAAAAAGAAAGAGAAAAACAAAGTAAGAAGACTGAAGAAAAGCTCAGAAATGTCAGATTCCTTAAAGAAAAGAAAGATAAGAGTAATAGGAATCCCAAAAGGAGAGGAGAGAGTCATGGGTACTGAAAGGCTTTTCAATATAATAATAGAGGGGAACTTTCCAGATCTGAAGAAAGATATGAAAATAGACATACAGGAAGCCAAAAGGACACCAAACTACTTTAATGAAAGAAAAACCATGAGACACATCATCGTAAAACTTCCAAGAACCCAAGATAAGGAAAAAATAATGAAAATGGCTAGCGAAAAGAAACAGATAACATGTTTGTTTTCAAAGAAAATCCATTAGACTGACCTTAGATTTTTCTGAAGAGACACTCCAGGCAAGGAGAGAATAGAGTCACATCTAAAAAAGCTCCAAGAAAAAAGTGCCAGCCAAGAATACTCTACCCTGCAAAGCTATCCTTCCATTATGAAGGAAAAATTAGTACCTTCTCAGACAAAGTCTCCAGAAATTTACTACCACTAAACCCCCACTCCAAGAAAATTTGCAGGAGGCCTCAAGATCAAAACCATAAGAAGAGCAAATAAAACAAGCAAATAAAAAAGAAACCAAATCAAAACCCCAAAATGACCACCAGGAAACTGTTAGAATCTCAAACATCAATAATCACCCTAAATGTCAATGGTCTAAACTCAGCAATCAAAAGATAAAGTTACAGACTAGATTGGAAAACAGAACCCAACATTCTGCTGCCTCCAAGAAACACATCTGATCTCTAAGTATAATCATAGATTGAAGGTGCAGGGATGGAAAACTATACTACAAGCAAATGGTCCCCACAAGAAAGCAGGGGTTGCCATTCTTATATGAGATAGAGCAGATTTCAAATTAAGAAAAGTGACAAAAAATAAAGATGGCCACTACCTAATGGTTAAAGGGTCAATCCACCAAAAAGACAGAATAATAATCAACATATACGCACCTAATAAGGGAGCACCAAAATTCATAAAACAACTACTAGTAGAACTGAAATCAAATATTGATGAGAATACATATGTGGTAGGAGATTTTAACATGCCACTCTCAACAAAAGACAGATCAACAAAACAGCAACTACACAAAGACACAAAAACTTTAAAGGAAGATCTAGACCAAATGGGCCTAATAGATATATACAGGACACTGCACCCCCAAGGAAAAGAATACACTTTCTTTTCAAATGCACACAGTTCATTCTCTAAAATTGACCATATATTAGGCCACAAGACAAACCTGAACAAATACACAAAGATTAATATAATACCAACCTTTTCCTCCAATCATAAAGGCATCAAATTAGAAATCAACAATGAAAAGAAAATAAAGAGAGTAAACACTACATGGAGACTGAACAACAGGCTTCTGGAAGATCACTGGGTAAAAGAGGAAATAAAAGAAGAAATTAAAACCTACATGGAGGCAAATGACAAAGATGGCACAACGTTCCAAAATGTGTGGGATACAGCAAAAGCAGTGTTAAGAGAAAAGTTCATAGCAATACAGGGCCAAATAAAAAGAATCAAAACAGCTCAAAAAAATACTCTAACCTCCCAATGTGAGGACCTAGAAAAAGAGCAACAAAAAAATCCAAAACCCAGCAGAAGACAAGAAATAACAAAAATAAAAGTGGAGATTAATGAAATAGAAACCAAAAAGACCATCAAGAAGATCAACAAAACCAAAAGCTGGTTCTTTGAGAAAACAAATAAAATTGATAAACCCCTTGCAAGGTTTACAAAGAAAAGAAGAGAGAAAACTCAAACAAGATCATAAATGAAAAGGGAGATATTACAACAGACCCAGCAGAAATCCAAAAGATAATTAGAGACTACTACAAACATCTATACGCAAACAAATACACCAACCTGGAAGAGATGGACAACACAGAACACTATTCTGTATTGTTAGAACAATACAGTCATCCAAAATTGAACAAAGAAGAAACAGAAAACTTAAACAGGTCAATCACAAGCAGTGAAATTGAGGCAGTATCAGAACTCTCCCTAAAAACAAGAGCCCAGGTCCACATGGTTTCACAAATGAGTTCTACCAAACTTTCAAAGAGGAACTAACACCAGTACTGTTAAAAGTCTTTCAAAAAATTGAGAAAGAAGGAAAGATACCAAATGCATTCTGTGAAGCAAACATTGCACTAATTCCAAAACCAAATAAAGATAGTGCAAAGAAAGAGAACTACAGACCAACCTCCCTAATGAACACAGATGCAAAAATTCTTTAAAAAATCCTGGCAAACCGAATACAACATTGCGTAAAAAGGACTATCCATCATGACCAAGTGGGATTCATCCCAGGGGCACATGGTTCAACATCCAAAAATCAATCAACATAATCCATCACATCAACAAAAAGAAAAACAAAAACCATATGATCAAATAAATAGATGCAGGAAAAGCAGTCAATAAAGTTCAGCATCCTTTCATGATGAAAGCCCTGGAAAAATTGGTATAAAAGGAACATACCTCAACATAATAAAAGCTATCTATGACAAATCCACAAAAAAATATCGTCCTCAATGGGGAAAAACTGAAACCATTTCAATTAAGGTCTGGAACCAGGCAAAGATGCCCCTCTCTCCACTCCTTTTCAACATAGTTCTAGAAGTCCTAGCTAGGGCAATAAGACACAAGAAAGACATAAAAGGAATCCAAATAGGGGAAGAAGAAATAAAGCTATCATTATACATGGATGATATAATACCTTATGTAGACAACTCAGAAAAATCGACAGAAAAGCTAATTGAAATAATAAACCAATTCATTAAGGTAGCTGGATACAAAATTAACACACAAAAATCAACTGCATTCATATATGCAAAGAATCAATCAGATGAAGAAGAAATTAAAAAAAAAACACTCCATTTATCATAGCACCAAAGAAAATTAAACACTTGGGAATTAACCTAACAAAAGAATTAAAAGACCTAAACAAAGAAAACTATAAAACAATCTTAAAAGAAATAGAAGATGATGTTTAAAAATGGAAAGACATGCCCTGTTCATGGATCAGAAGAATCAACATTATCAAAATGGCCATACTATCAAAGGCAATTCCAATGAAGATCCCAATGACATAATTTAAAGACATAGAACAAAAATTACTGAATTCATATGGAACAACAAAAGATCCCCAATAGCCAAAACCTTTTTGACAAACAGAAGAGAGAATGAAGGTATTACTATTCCAGACTTCAAACTATACTACAAAGCCATAATACTTAAAGCAGCATGGTACTGGTTCAAAAACAGACAAACAGACCAATGGATCAGAATCGAATACCCAGAAATAAAACCACACATATATGGTCAACTAATCTTTGACAAAGGGGCAAAAAACATAGTTTGGAACAAGGATAGCTTCTTCAATTAAAGTGCTTGGAAAACTGGATCAAGACATGTAAAAAAATGGACCAGGACAGCACCCTCACATCCTGTACAAAAATCAACTCAAAATGGATAAAGGATCTGGAAGCGAGACCTGCAGCCATAAAATACATAGAAGAATACCTGGGCAAAACCCTTCATGAATTTCACCTCAGAAATCCATTTTGGGAAACAACTATGGCTGGCCAAAAAAATGAAGAAAAGCATAAACAGCTGGGACTATATCAAACTAATAAGTTTCTGTACAGCGAAAGAGACAATAAACAAAACAAAAAGAAACCCAACCGACTGGGACAAAATTTTTGCCTCCAGACAAATGACAAGGGTCTGATAACAAAGATCCACAAAGAGATCCTACAGTTCAGCAAAAACAAAGCAAAAAACCCACTCAAAAAATGGGGAGAAAAACTAAAGACACTTCACTAAAGAGGAGATACAGATGGCTAGTAGGCATATGAAAGAATGCTCCACATCACTAATAGTCAGGGAAATGCAAATTAAAACCACACTGAGATACCATCTTACACCAGTAAGAATGGCCCATATAAATAAAACAGACAACAGTGGAGAAAAAGAACCTCTCTTACACTGCTGGTGTGAGTGCAAAGTGGTCCAGCCACTATGGAAGACTGTGTGGAGGACCCTCAAACAATTGAATGTGGTATTACATTTTGACCCAGCAATCCCACTACTGGAAATCTACCCAGAGGACATGAAAACACTAATTCAAAAGGACAACTGTATGCGCACTTTTATTGCAGCTCTGTTTACAAAATTGCCAAGATTTGGGAACAAACCAAATGCCCCCAAACTGACAATTGACTGAAAAAAAATGTGGTGTATGTACATGATGGAATACTACGCATCAATTACGGAAGACAAACGTGTCATTTGCAGCAACATGGATGGAACTAGAAAGACTCATTAGCAGAAATAAGCCAAAAAGAAAAGGAGAAATACAGGATGGTCTCACTTATATGATGGATATAGGGAAAAACAAACAAATGAATAAAAAAAAATAAAAACAACCAATGGGAGTAAACAATGGAGTGAGAGAGGAAGGGGAAGAAGGCAGGGGAGACGAAGGGCACAAAAGAGTAAGATAGTTAACAGTTGTTAGGTAGTGGGAGAAGCCCCAGGGTACACAATAATGCAATATAATACACATATATATGCAAATTAAAATTTTTTAAAAATTAAGAAAGAGGCAAAAAACATATACTGAAACAAGGATAGAGTCTTTAATAAATGGTGCTTGGAAAAATGGACCATTACATGCAAAAAAATGAATCTAGATCACTCCCTACGTCATGTAAAAAAAAAAAAAAAACAACTCAAAATGGATAAAAAAAAACTGGGATGTAAGACATGAAACCATAAAATACATAGAAGAAAATTAGGGCAAAACTCTCCAAGACTTATACTTCAGAGACCCCTTTCTGGAAAGGTAGTTTAAGAAACTTTTGATCTTGGGAACTAAGAAGTGGTTCAGTAAAGATGATAATGCCTTAGGAGAGCATCTGCTTGGAGAAAATAATTTAGACTCAAGAACATCCATGACATTGCTTCTGGGTGAACAGAAATTCTCTTTGCACCTCTGAGTAACTTTGTCTCAGTCCTCACCTTCTCTGTAGCCAAAGAAAAAGCAACTAGACAGCTATGTATGGGGAAGCAGCCTTGAATTCTGCTACAGTCAGGATTTCCTCCTACTGAAACCTCCTTCTATTGTTTACCCAGGTACTTTAGATGCAGCAAAGGCTACATTTTAAAATTCAATGTAATAATTAATCTCCAAATACTTGGTATAAGAACCCTAAAATAGTTTCTACAGTTTTATTTAGTGAAAATTTCATGAATACTATAAAGAAAATAGAATTTAATTTTTCTTATATTTATGTATAATTTATAACTTCATTGATCTAGTTAATTTTCCATGTATATCCTTTCAAATCAAATCATGTTCTTTTTTAATTTTAGTCTTTCAAGTGTATATGATGCTTATTTGTGTAATTTCTATATACAAATATTGGGGCTTTTCTAAATTATGCATTATTATAGTTACCACTGTTTAATTGTTTTAATAACAAACCATGGAAGAGAAAAGAATCTTACATTGTTTATAAAATCATCATGACACTGTGTGCATTATCACTTACAAACATAAACTAATTCTATAACTGTCATTTTCAAAGAAACTGATTTAATTTCAAGCAATCATTCCTGTATTTTAATGACTGACCTTATCTATACTTTTTCTAGCAAGAAATGTTTTCTTCTGCAGCATGAATTAATTTAGAACATCTGGTATTAAATATCAGTTTCTAATAAAATTTGAAATGAAATGATTATCAGAGCAGTATTAAAATCTCAAAACTGGTTAACACCACCTCACTGCTTAACATGGCCATTATCTCTGTTGGACATGGTGTAACTTGTCTTCAGTGACTAGCAGAAGCCATGAACGTGGAATAATTCTCATCTGTAAAAGAAAGTCTTGAGTGGGACCCATAGGCTGTGTCCTCTTTCCTGACTCTCTCCATTGAAAGCAGGGCTGAAAGGAACCAAGTCAGCTTAGTCTTAGAGAACCAATCATAAAATACTACACTCTCAGTGAAAAGACATGAATGCAGGAAGAGGAAGGGACAAGATCCTGAAAATATAGTGAACTCTAATAAAGGTTTAATTCTTATCATATATTTGTCTGCAAGCATGCTTAAGGATTGGACCTAGTTGAACATTTTTAGATTTTATGGTATAGACATTTCAAATTCTGTAAGTAATAAATAGAACTTTTACTTTTTAAATCGCAAGAAAGTCAGCAAGAATAAAGAAAGACAAATGTGGAAATGTGTCTGTTGCATCAAGAACTTTAATAGAAAAAAATAATCAAGTTTCCTTCTTCTTAAGTGGCATTGTGTGGTACAACTAGAAATGTTAAATTGCAGCTTGCAGAAGAGGTCGAGGTTGGGGAGAGAAACTAAGAAGGGCTCTGCTGAAAAGTAATTTTTAAAAAACCATGATCTTGTGAGGAAGAATAGAAAGATAAAGAGCATGAGAGCAGAGATTTGGAGTAAATAAAGAGTGCCTTTGAAATAAAATGCCATCTTAGTAGATATCTAGTGACTGTGGGTCTGGAAGAACATAAGACAGTGTAAAGGTGAAGTATGTGATTGGTTAAAGCACTAGCATAGGAAGGTCTTATGTATGTTCTCTCCCCACCTTCTTCCCTCATTTATTCCTTTCCCCTTTTCTTCTCTTTCTCCTGCTTTCCTTCCTCTTTTACATTTTTCCACTCATTCATTCATCCATGCCCCCCATCATCCATCCTTTCCACCTAGTCATCCCTCATACATACATCTAGACTGGTATTGGGAATAAAAATATAAGTAAGTTCTTTGTCCTGTCCTAAAGAAGTTCATGGTCTGGGGGATGAGAGATTATGTGAAGTAAGATACTTATGTCAATATCCACAAGCTAAAAATCACCAGAAACACACTTGCAGTGGTACAAAACTGGATTTATTGTTCTTTTAAGGCTTTTGTGTTCTTGAGTAGCTTTTGTTTTTTTGATCTATCCTTTGTTGAGAGTGGGGTGTTGAAGTCTCCTACTATGTATGTTTTCACCAATATTTGTTTTCAGTTCTCTTGGTAGCTGTCTTGTGAATCTTGGTGCACCCTAATTTGGTGAGTATATGTTGATAATTGTTATGTGTTTTTGGTGGGTTGACCCTTGAACCATTAGGTAGTGACCTTCTTTATCCTTTGTCACTTTTTTATTTTGAAATCTGCTTTGTCTGCTATTAGGATGGCTACCCCTACATTTTGGGGGGTACATTTGCTTGTAAAATTGTTTTTCATCCTTTTACCTTCAATCTGTGCTTATCTTTTGGGATCAGATGTGTTTCTTGGAGGCAGCAGAATGTTGGGTTCTGTCTTTTAATCCAGTCTGCAACTCTGTGTCTTTTGACTGATGAGTTTAGCCCATTTATATTTAGAGTATTGATGTTTGAGGTTCTAACACTGGGTTCCTGGTGGTCATTTGGGGTTCTGTTTTAGTTTATTCTTCTTTCTTCTTGAATCATTTATTCTTTTTATTCTTCTGTGGGTTTCAGTCAGGGTTTCTTGCAGAAGTTCTTGGAGTGGGGGTTTGGTGGTAGTAAATTTCTGGAGACTTTGTCTGAGAAGGTTCTAATTTTTCCTTCATAAAGAAAGGACAGTTTTGCTGGGTAGAGTATTTTTGGTGGGCACTTTTTGTCTTGGAGTGTTTTGAAGATGTAGTCCCATTCTCTCCTTGCTTCAAATGTCTCTTCTGAGAAATCTGAAGTCAGTCTAATGGGTTTTCCTTTTTAGGTTATCTGTTTCCTCTCTCGTTATTCTCATAATTTTTTCTTTATCTTTGACTCTTGAAAGTTTTACTATGATGTGTCTTGCTGTGTTTCTTCTTTTATTAAAGTAGTTTGGTGTCTTTTTTGCTTCCTGTATATCTAGTTTCATTTCTTTCTTCAAATTTGGGAAATTCTCCTCTATTATTTCATTGAAAAGCCTTTCAGATCCTATGTCTTTCTCGTCTCCTTCTGGGATTCCAATTACTCTTATATTTGTTTTATTCAGGGTATCTGACAGATCTCGAATTTTTTCTTCTGTCTTCTTACCTTGTTTTTCTCTCTCTTTTACTTTATCCTCTCTACTTCGGTGTCCTCTAGTGTGCTAATTTGCTCTTCTATTTCTTCTAATCTGCTTTCCTGACTTTTCCTTGCATTTTTTTAATCTCTTCTATTGCTCCTCTTAGAAACTGTATCTTGGTCAGCTTCTTATTTAGGGTTTCAATCTCATCCTTCTGTTCATAAATGATATTGCTCATTTTGCTGCATTCGTTTTTAAATTTTTCTACTTCTCTTAGCTCATTGAAAGTTTGACTTCTTGCTTTCCCTTTTCTCTCCATCTTCCTTTACCTCTTTTAATGCTTTTAACAAATAGATTCTGAATTCTTTGTCTGACTTAGATAGCATTTCTTCCATGTCCTCCGTGTTGGTTTCCACAGGTTGTTTATCCTTTGGTGATGAGTTATACCTTCTTAGGGCTTGCTTGAGTATTTGTATTCTTTCTCCTTCCTGTGTTTTCCCTTGGACTTGCTCTACTTATTGATTCATTACTGTTTTAGAAATAGATGGCATGACAAAGCCGACCAAGTTGTGGTTATTTTTGCGTCTGTGCTTTTGCTGCTCTGGTGGATATATCTTGTTTCTGTTGGCTATTTTGGGGGACAAGTTCTTTTTCAGTCAGTGGATGTGGTGCATATAGGTGATTTCTATTATATTGTCTATCTTTTTTCGTTCTTTCTCCTCTTTTAGATTGATGGGTTTTAAATGTTTTTCGGTGCCCCTGAATGTGATTCTTTATTTAGTGATGTGTCTAGGGATTGTTGTATAAACCTTTTTGGTTGGAGTGTCTTGACAGACTTAGGTAGTCAGTGTCCTTGGTTCCTTGGTATGCCCACGCTTCCAGGTCTTTGTGCTGTGAGCAGTTTTTCCTGCTGGAGTTCCCAGCTTTAAACCTCAGTCTTTGGTAACCTCTGTCCAAACAGCGGACCCTCCCTAGTCAGCAGGTGGGTTACCTTGGCAACAGGAGTATGCCCTATGCATGGCTCTGGGTCCCTGTGTTGTGAGCAGTTTTCCTGCTGGAGTTCCCGGTGTTAAACCACAGTCTTTGGTAAACTCTGTCCGAACACCCTAGTTTCCTTTTTCTCTGCATTCATTGTTCCCATTGCTTGTTTTTTCCATTCATTTTATTGTGATATAATATATACAGTACTGTATACATTTAAAGCTTCTAGTATAATGACTTTACTTAATTATATTGTGAAATGATTATCACAGTAAATTTAGTTAACATGAATCACTACATATAGATACTTAACAAAGGAAAAGTTGCTTTTCTCCTTGTGATGAGAACTGTTACGATTACTCTCTTAACTTCCAAATGTGTGATATAGCAGTGTTAATAGGTGTCATCATATACATTACATTTCCAGCACTTGCTTATAAATGAACGTTTGTAAGATTTGATAGCTTTTATTCGTTCTTCCTAATCCCCCATCTCCATGTTACTGGTAACCACAAATCTTATCTTTTTCTATGAAGATTCTTTTCTTTTAGATTCTACATGTCACTGAGACCATACATTATTTATCTTTCTCTCTCTGACTTGTTTCACTATACATAATGCCCACAAGGTCATCAATGTTGTCACAAATGGCAGAATTTTCTTTTTCATGACTTTTAAAAATGGCTAATTAATCTCTCAATGATGAAAGAGAGATAGCTAGATATATATATATGTAAATAGATATGGAGATAGATAGAGTATGGAATGGTATATATATAAAAGAAAAGAGAAAAAAGAATGGTACATAGGTAGATATATACATATACCTATACTTATTTATATATGGGTATACATATATTTATATATATTATAGGTATATATCATATCTGTGAGAGATTACAAATCTTCTTTATCCATTCATCTGTTGGTACATACTTAGATAGTGTCCATATATTCACTATTATAAATAATGTTGCTATAAACATGGGGATACAGGTACTTTTTGATGTAATGTTTTCATTTCCTTCAGATATATTCCAAGAAGTAGAATTGCTGGATAATATGGTAGCTTCTATTTTAATATTTTGAGAAATGTTTTCCATAACTATATGTTTTCCATAACTATAGCAATTAATTAATGCTCCCATGAGCATTTCACAAGCATTCCCCCTTCTCCACATACTTGTCAGTTTTTATCACTTGTCTTTCTTTCAATGTTGAGCAATCTCATTTTTTTCTTTAGAATTCTTTTTAAACTAATTAATTTTCTTACATTACTGTTCATTATTGCACAGTATTTTATTTCTCCCCACAGATGTAGTCCCTATAGTTCTCCCACTACCGAAGTACCCATGATCTGTAGCTGACTAGGTATCTCCTGATTGCTTTTCTAAAACAGAATATTACTGACCCTTCACTACATGATGTGGGAGGAGGATTCTTTTACCATTGTCACCCCCACACTGGGCTAAAAGAAAAGATGTGTTACATCTCCAGCAATAATGTTAACAGTTGATAATTCTTATTGCAAGCAACCAGCTATTGCTAATGTCTCCATGCAAATGGTTACTGTGCAAGTCTAATGGGATCCAAAGTCTATCCTGAAAGGCCTGACCATGGGGAAGCTCCTGAGTGTTGTCTCTAGGCTCACTACAACAACTACTGCTCTGGGATGAAAGCTTCCGATTTAACACTCATGAACTTTCTGTGAGTCAGAAGCTTTTATCACTGTAACTCCCTGGTCTCATTACCTGAACAGAGAGAATGGAGCAGCCCTTCTCTACCCCTCAAGTATGCTGTGGAGATTAATGAGATACATTTTACTAGTGCTGGGAGGTAGGAGAAAGAACAAAGTGTGAAGAAATTGTAATTATCATTCAGCTCACTGCAGAAAAATCAAAGTTGTTTCTAGTCCATATGAAAATAATGGTAAATCTTAGAGTTATTCATCACTAAATGACTACTAGTGGTAATACACCTGGTAGAGTTACAAATGCCACTGAAATGATCTTGGCCCCAGTCCTCTAAGGAAATAGGACAAACAGCTTGACTGAGCTACAGGTTTTACCTGGAACTCCTCAGCAATTTTTATCCCATTTCATTCTCATGGCAAGTTAAAGGCATAAGAATCATGATTTGAAGTTGACCTCTTGCGTCTGGAAGGAAACAAGTCCCATTCCCCTCACATTTACAGAGGACATTGATGAATGAATAACACAAGACTCAAGCTTGCCACCCATGCTACATAGCATATGCCATGAATGGCTCAAGGGTGACCTGAAATATATGTTCTATTGGCTCTGGAGAAACCAATCATAGCCAAGGTAATATCCTCTGTTCACATAAATAATTCATATAACCACTATGCCAAAGGTTTCAGAACCAGATTTTGAGTCCCATCTTCACACCACACACCAAAATATGACAATATTAGTCATTGTGCCATGTTCACAAAATTTGGATGAAGCAGAATAATTATCTACCCTGTGAGTGGGGTAGAATTGTGTTGAATTCTGTGTCATTGGGAGCATCTTCAAGGTAGCTGCTCACTAACCCATCAGCTCTATGAATTCTACCAGAGTCCAAGTCCAGGCTGAAAACTGCTTCTCCATCTGTGGTCCCTGTCTTAGTGACTGGTATCCCAAGGCCACCATTGCCTCAAGCCTGGAACCTGGGTGTCATCATTGGCCATCTTTGCCCCACAACACAGGAGGTTTGCCACCAGCATCATCCTATCTAGCCAAATTAAAGCATATCTTAAATCATACGATTTCTCTGCACCCCATCTTCCACTACTTTGGGGCACACATTTTGATAGAAGTGTCCTTCCCCTGGTCGACCATGGACCAGATGCTGGTTCTGTCTCATGCTGGTGATGTGACCTGAGGAGAATGGAGTCACACCACTCACCTTATTTGGGATGATCAGAAAATAAAACAGGCATCTCTTAACCCCCCATGATGTGGGAGAGGGACAAAACAGCACGCTACGTCTCTTGCCCTCTTGCACACCCTGGTGGTCATCAGCATGCACTGGAAGCCAGAAGATCCTGTGGCCCTTTGCTAACCATTCCCCCTCTCCGGAGCAACTGTCCACTTTCCTCACCTACCAGAGCCTCCCTTGGGTGCTCATAATGCAGTTCAAATTGCTGTAAAGATGCAAGCAGAGAAGGAGCTTGGCTTAGTCATAGTTCAGAAACAAAGATGGAAAACCAATGATCCATGGCTTTCCTTACCGCTGACCTGTCTGTCCCCTTCCTCCACGCAATTGCCCTGTGTGCTCCAACTGTTCATCTGACTGTCCAAGGGGTAACGGGGCTCCTCTTGAGATGGGCCATCCCTAGTCATGGTTGGCAGTAGAGCTTCATCTTTGATGCTTTCCAGCTGATTCTAAACCATCCGGTCAGAGAAGTCAGGAGAACATCACTTCCTGATTATTTCCTGAATTGTGCAGCCCAAAGAGGATGAAAGACTTGCCCAAGATCACACAGAGAAATTGTGGTTCTTCAGGAAGGGCAAACAGGAATGTTCATGGGCAGGCATAGGGTAAGAATCTGTGAACCTGGAGCTGGCAGAGGAAAGCTTCCTCTGCTGTGAGGCTTCAGATTATAAATGGCTGCGTAAAGTGGGAGGTGATTAAGGCCACGGACAGTGTGAAAGCCAAGAGGACAGAGGTGGGTTATGGCAGTGCGAGGGCAAATCAATAGCAGAGGTGTTCCTCCAGGAATTGATTTGAAGTGCTGTGTCTGGGTGGCAGGCAGTCTGGTCGGGTGGTATAAGGAGGTCAAGAAGATTCTAGGGTGAGATGTGAGAACCCTAGACAGGGTGGGGTTGTGCCAAGGGTGGGGAGCACTGGTGAGGGCTCCTCATCAATGCCTGATAACTTACATCTCTTCTCTTGGGCCTCAATGCAACTGCCACGTTGTGGCCCATGTTTATCTACAGGATTTCACTGTATCCTTTCTTGTTTCAACAAATACATCTTACACACTCACACACAACATGGGCACAGACAGACACAACACACATGGATGAACAGATAGCCACTACTGATGGCTCCATCTGTCCCCGGTTACTGGTGTGACAGTAACTACAAAGGAATGAACACCCAAAAGTTGTTCCAGCCACTGCGACTTGGACGTCTCCTCTTTCGATTAGGGCTGAGACCGAGTATCAGATCCGAGTTCCTTCTGGAAAAGTGGTGGCATGAAGTTGAGCATCCCCACTGAGTTAGGGCCCACCCCAGGAGCAGGGAGGCATTGTGGACAGAGCACTTGGAGGGTTCCCATGCTATCAGAAGAGCTACCAAGGGGCCAGGTCCCCAGCAAGTCCATCACGTTGCACTCTATAACCAACTTCTGCTTTGTATGTAATGATCCCAAGCTGTCTATAGCCTAGGGATGTAGGAAAGGGGCTACAGGTGGTTTGTGGGGCTCCCAAAAGTTGTTTTCTACCTGCACCCTAACCCCTGCATCTCACTACTGCTGCAAGACACTCAGATCTCGGGAGAGCTAATAAAGCTCAATGAATGCTCAGAATAGGTCTTGCCGAGTCCTCCAGCTTCTCCAGGCCTTGTTCACAGGCATGATGTGAGTGAGGGGAAAGGATGTGTTGCTGTTGTTGTGTGTTAGCTAGGCAACTTGATACTGTGTTTTAATTAAGTAATTTTTTATTGATTGCACACATATATGTAAACGTGTGTGTGTAATATATATAAATACACACACACACACACATATATATATATATATATATATATATTACATCATTGTCTATCCTGGGGTTCTCCATCACCTTATTACTCATGAACCATCTTAATCTCTTGTGCCCTTCCCTCCCCCGATTTTACCCTCCTCCCTCTCCTTTGGTCTATGCGTTCTGTTGGCAGTTTTAAATTTTTCTTGTCTGTTTGCTTGCTTTCCTTATATTACTCATATAAGAGAGACCATCCCGTATTTCTTTTTCTTTCTGACTTCATTCTGCTAACATGATTCCTTCTAGTTCCATCCATGTTGCTGCAAATGACATAAGTTTGTCTTCTTTGATTGATGCATAATATTCCATTGTATAGATGTACCACATCTTTTTCAGCCATCTGTCAGCTTTGGGCAATTGGGTTGTTTCCGTATCCTGGCTATTGTAAATACTGCTGCAATAAACAAACTTCCAAGTACAGGTGTCCGTCTGAATCAGTGTTTTTGTATCCTTTGGGTAGATTCCAAGGAGTGGGATTGCTGGATCGAATGGTAGTTCCATTTCCAGTTGTTTGAGGGTTCTCCAAACAGCTTTTCATAG